>OX104111.1:71775601-71960320 GCA_944474755.1 Limnoperna fortunei
GAATTTAGAAACTTTTATGAAAACGAAATAAACATCAGATAAGGTTAAACAAAATCTGCATCGTACCTTAATTTGAATAAAATCTATTGTAGTATCTTGTTATTTTATTGCAGGCCCGTATCTTGTTAAAGTCTGCTACATGTGTCGCTACTATGTTGTAGCGATATATAAGTTAGATTTAAATATTCGTTACCTGCTTTCAACATCTTGATAACAGAGCAAATTAGCAACAATGTGTGGCGTGAATTTATTGTATTTTTCAGGATATCATAGCATGACATAACTAACATGTCTACTCATATTAGCGCTTTACCTTTTTTTTGTTTTAACAGCATGTGTTGTTTTGGACTGTGAACAAACGTGTATAACAAAAACAACAGACAAGGCCGTGTGTGATTGTCACCCAGGATATAGATTGAACACTGACAACAGGACATGCAGTCACGTGGGTATGTAACAGAACTCACAATAAATCATACCAGCTTTATGTTTTAAGTGGACCGTACGCCCCGCTCCCCCTCCCTAAGGTGAAGCTAGAGCATCGTTTACTTTTACTCTTATTTTAACAACCTACTACTTTTGTTGGGCTGTTCAGTAAACACTGCACCACAGTAGTAAACACTGCGTTGTTGATGTGACGTCAAATTTTAAGAAATTTATTGATATTTTACCATAGAAACGTCATTCTTTCCATTTAAAAAATGCCAAACGGTTAATTTACAGATACAACCGTAATAAATTAGGTCGTAGATTAAGGGGTGATACATTGACGTCATTAGAATGATGCTTTACTGATAAGACATACATTAAATGTCGACATTTGCATGTCTAACGAGTACAATTTAATGGTGTCTGATGTTCATTATATAGACAAATAAAAGGGAATTAATTGGTACATTTATGACTAATAAAATCACACAACAAAAAACATTTTTGGATCATTCTTTCTTAGCAGATTTTGTATTTATATAACAACTCTGATGGGATTAATCAGATGAATTTTCAAAGGAATGAAAAATTACAGTAAAGCGTCATATGAAGGTCGAACTGAATACTTGTACATAGACATGCAGCACCAGCATCAACATTTATATAAAAATAAAACTGATTTGTATTGTACCTAATCTATTGTAACAAATATTCATCCGACTATTGACGTAAAAAGACAAAAAACGTGTTTGATTTATGAGCAATTCTACTGTTTTGACGACATAATTATTGTTTGCGTTCCCTATTTATCATAATGTTAAATACATTAATTTTTTTGTGGAAATGAAATTAACGGCCATAGGTATTTATTTCAGATCGTCATATATATAATATTGAATGTGCTATAGTAAACAGAACAACTGTGTTAAATGCCAAAGAGCGACAATTATTGTCAAACAATGTAAGTGAATTATGCTTTAGTATTTCACGATTAGAGCTAATTACAACATGTATTGGGGATGTTCGATAATACGTTGCCAAAGTTGTAAGTCTGTTTATTTGTTTCTTTTGTTTGTTTGAATGGAAATTCACTGTCGGCTATCTTATTAGGGGAAGGACAAAAACACTAACTGTTTTAGAAAACTGGCAATCCTTGTCAGTTCAGATTTCAGTCAAGCACACCCTACAGGCAGTAACACACGAACCCGCAACCTCAATGCTTACGGCACGTGATCAATAGCGAATGACTAACTACCTTCGCTACCTAGCCATCAAGACCCATCTCTGATTATTTCACAAACATCCGGAAAGAAACAATTTATATTTTTAGAAACATAAAAGCCAGCACGTGAAGCCATATATATAATATTTTACTGCTGCTTTTTAATTGTTAACTGTCAGACTATTATATATTTTGGTATTCTACTAATTTGTTTAATGGCCTTACCTGAACGTAGAATTCTGGTTAATATCTTGCAATGAACAGTTTTTTAATTTATACTCACAGACAATTTATGCATTTCTAAAAGATTCTTTAATAGTTGTTTTGCTTTATTTTATTTGTATTAGTAGGTGTTCAATTTGTCAATCAAAATCGATTTTTTTTATATTTTAAATCTTTTTCATCTTCTATTAATCATGTGACTGTTATAACTGAGGTTGCGGGTTTAGTCTCACTACGGTTAAGATGTGCTGGACTCCAACCTTAAATCACAAGGATTGCCAGTTTTCCTGCCGAAGATCAGACGATCGGGGGTTTTCTATGTGTACTCCGGCTTCCTCTCCAATACAAACTGGGCGCTACAATTTAGCACACATAAATACCAATTATTTAACGTCGTAGGACAGTAATAATTTCTGGTCTAAAACAAGAAGGAACATATATTGTGACAATCTACGTCTTCATGTAATATTAAAAATTATTTCTTCTTGTATATTGCAGCTGGTAATGAAATTGCAGCAAAGGGGAATATTTTCAGTGGAAAACGTGACAATAAAGTAAGATTTGTAATTATATAAATTAAAACTACAAATATGACATGTCTTATACTAGGTAAAGAATGCATATATTGTGAAAACGGATACAAGAAAAATAGCAAAGAAACCTGACCGAACAACAAAAGCCAAAAGTCCAGGGAAAGTTACAAATCCGGATATATTCAAACACACCCAAAAACCAAAATCAATAAAAACCACGGGGGCACTCAGGTGCTCCTGACGAGTAAGCATTGCCTACCTCTAATTAGAACCCCGTCAAGTTATTCATTGTCATGTCTAAGGAAAAGTCAAATCCAGGAAAAGGAAACACTACCTAAGACTCAGCGAAAATGTCGGATAGTATTTGAGACAATGATTTCCCATAACGATCAATTAAGTCATGGTGACGACAATAGAACTTCTGGAGAGATAACATCCACCTAGGTACAACAAATCATAGTTTGAGTAGTTTAGCAGTCAACAGCAAATGATGGTTGTGCCATTTTTATATGACCTTTCACCTTTCTATAAGAACTCCCAACATAGATATGCCGATTTGGATTACTTTCAGATTAATACGTATTGGTTATAAAATTTCCGTCGTCACATGCTTGAACACATATACAATGTCTAGCTTGGATTCATCACGGTTAATGAAGCTGTATTTTTTGTTTAGCAGAGTGGTCGAAAATTGTCTCGTTTGTGTGTGTTCGGATCCCGCTGAGGGTAACCACAAAAATCGACAATATTAAAGCTTAAACCGCGTTGGGGTTAATTTGTATATATAATGGATCTAAAAACAAAACTTTTTCAGACAAATTATAATCGTTTGTTGTTTTAATTGTGCATGTACTGTTTTATTTACAGACAAAATACAGTCAATCAACTCTATATCACACTATATGTTGAATCCTTTCAAAAAGAAATACTGAATAGTATTCTTCCAGAAACTCTAAGAAGAATACACGATGTAAACTTTGATTTAAATTCACTGAAAATCTCGTCAGCGCCAGGTAAATACACTTTCTAGATCTTTACTTATACTTTGGAGTTTCCAACAAATGATGTCCATCTAGCATCTATTTTCTCATTGCATTGCCCTTTATTTGTAATTGAAGCACAATAATAAGGAAATCAAAGTAATTTATATTACATAGTAAGTCATTAATTTTAGTGCAAAATAAATTTACAGTTTTTGTACATAAACTTTGACATAGGTAAAACACATTACCACAAACTTGACATAAGTAAAACACATTACAACCTCGAACAGCGGTTAGAATTTCTGTATTGTAAGTTGGCAACGACATCCCTCAACTATTGGGCCTGCCTTATCTACCGTAATGGGACGCGCTAAACAAGTATGAGGTTCGAGTCCTGGAAACATTGCCAATATTCAGCTGTGAAGTCAAAGAGCGGTCATAGTTTGAGCGAGGTTGATACTCTATTTACTAAGCCACATTACAATGTTAGCGTCACTTTACAGACTTCAAAACAAGAAACATATAATAAATATAATGAATAACTGTGGAAAGACTCAGGGGCGATTGTTTAAACACTTACAATGACAGCAATATTTTGTCATTTAGTTGTTGTTTACTTGAACCTTTCGTACAAAAGTTGTTAAATTGTCTATTTCTATAGATTTATCACTTGTCATTGCTTATATTTAAATAAGTACTGCAGGCAATAATGTCCCCTTGGGTTTTTATTCGGGAAAACTACAAACTAGACTCTACGATATATGTGATGACTCTAACATTCCAATTGTCAACTTTGTTATGCTTTCTGACGAAAGATAATTCGATTTTCTATTCCGGATACCGCTGTTTACTAAGCTACTAAAACAAGGCTTTGTTGTATCTAGGTGGATGTCCTAGATACAAAAGTTCTATGGCCGTCACAATGACTTAATTCAACTTTAAGTGAAATCAATCTCTCAAATACGATCTGGCATTTTCGTTAAGTCACAGGTAGTCTTTCCAGTTAATGGTTATGACTTTTTCTAGACATGACAATTAGTAACTCGACGGGAGTCTAATTAAAGACTCGTCCAAAGCAGTACCTGATTGAACCCACCGTTTTAATTATATTCAGGTTACTCGCTTTGTTTTTTGTTTGTTATGTGGTGTCTCGTGTTCCATGACAAGAGTTTGACTTATGTAACTTATATAGGCTTTTCAGCATTAAAATAAATATGTTGTTTACTGATCTTGATAACATAACAACGTGGCATGTGTGCGAATATTTGCCTGAAGTGCCAAAATTTACCCCTTATTCTTTTTAAATAAAACTCTTCTGTTCATTTTGTTGAGAAGACACACTAACTTTTTGTGTTACCCAATCCAATTTAAATAATTTTTATAATTGAATGAACTATTGCTTGAAAAAAAAACTTTTGCTTTTCCGAAGCATTTTTATAAGTGTTTTCAGCATGTTTGATTTCTGTGATATGTATACTAACATGAACAACTTCAATTAGATATAAATTTCAGACCAAATGTTATTGCATAGCTTTGATCGCGTGTAATAGCAGAATTAAAATAAATAATAAAATACCGTTGTAGACAAGAATGATAGTAAGTAATTAGTTTCAATTTTTTTCTACAATTATTTATTTACAAAAGTGCTTTTTAGCTTTTATTTATCAATTGACATTAAAAATGCCGTTAAGAAATGCATGCGTGTTCCCATCGTCGGAAACTTACCACCGGTCGCGTTCTCGATGTGCTACCATTTAGTAAGTGGTAGCATATAGCGAGACGGGACTTCTCGTAGGTTTTCAAAGTGGCGTTAAACACTCGTTTCGACATTTAATGTTTCAACAAACGAGAAATCAAAAACTACATCAATTTTATTTATGGTACAAAATGCCAATTGCCTCTTCTACACTGGCTATTTATAACTACAAGAATGCTTTTAACAAAATGAAAAGTCATATTCAGTCAACCGAAAAAACTTTGAACATTCGTCTGAATTGTACTGTTTCATTAAATGTCGATTTTTAAATGCTATAATTATCTTTGATATTTGTTACGTAAAATTTAACTGTTTACAGGCTTTAATTGTTTTTAGCTTCACTTATGCTTATAAAAATAGTGTGATTGTGAAAATAAAATAAAACGTTCTTGCAATAACTAACAAAACTAAAAAAGCACTCTAAAAACCTTTTCAAAATGCATAGTTAGTTTTAATGTAGATAATTGCTTATGCACCTGACTAAAAGGGTGTGCGAATGTGATCACTTTTCGTACAACATCCAATAAATTTTTTATATTTGAATATTCGTTTTTAAGGCTTATTGCTATCTTTGCTTAGCAAATACAGTTTAATTAAATGATTGTCTTATAAAAAAGAGTAAGTTAACATGTTGTGCCTTTATTCTAAGAAAACGGAATATTTTAAAGATTTTTAATTGTGTTTCTTCCCTTCTAGTAAAGGTTAGCGAAGAGTGGCTCCTGTGAGTCATTGCTTTTTTGAAGGCTGTGTAATATACCTTTTTCATAAAATCAAAGTGTATATTATCGTATGATTTTTATCAACACATTATGGGATCTTGTAATCTACGTAAAAAGACCTACACTAGTAGTCGAAGAATGCCTCTGTTATCTATTAAAATCAGTTTGCTTAATAAAATACCATCGAACCCACCTGAATATTAGTCAATTGTAAAGTATCGTTTAAAATTTAACACTGATAATCATGAAAATTACATTTTTCATTTTAGAACTATTAAAACACCTTACTGACAGAAAAAGTAAATCCTTTTTTGTCACGAGAAATTTTTGTTGTATTGTTTGCACAAATTTTTTTGACACGTACATGTAGCCATTTACGCATGTTGTTCCTTTTATTTTGATACATTTACATTTTATGCATGTTCCGAATTTTGTGTCAAGTTTAGTGTTTTATTATTGCCACATTTTTTTGCTTTATAGTTTTTTTAGATTAACAAGATAAAGGTGACCATATATATTGCACCAATTGGATTATTATTATCATATTTGATATTTGTTTTACATCATACATTTTAGTATTCTTTTAAGTCTTCTATGTATGGAATACTGTCATTTCATGAATAGCAAATTTTAATGTGTTTATAGTTCGGTGAACGATGTGGTAGAACGAACTGCTTAATTTGTTTTCTGAATAATATCCTCCGCGCATCGAAATTTGCCAATAACATTAATTGAGACTATGAAAAAGAAACGAAATAAAAAATATTTAATATAATTTTAAGGATTTAAAGATTATTTTCAGTATTTCAATGATGTATGAACCTGGTCGATTAACTCACAAACTTGACATCAACACAATTTGAGATCGACTTCAGTGCATGTATCAATGAACTACCGCAAGTAGGCGTTAAGTCGTATATTGAAAACTGATATACCTATGCAATATAATGTCATGAACAGTAATTTTGCACTAAGATGTATTATGCTTTAGTTCCAATAAAAAAAATATATAGTACCTAACCTACTTTTATATAAATAATCTTAAATTATTATAAAATATTATTCTAAATTGCACGTGATAGTAACACAAATACGGTTTTCTAGGATTATAAATTTGCGTGCGGTATAAAAAGTTTTCAGCAACAAAAACGTAAATGATTTGTAATAATGGTTTATTGTTTGTTTACTATATTATATTGCGTAAAACATTAATTAAACATAAAAACAAACATAAATCTGTAGTATTACGTTTAAAAGCAGTAGTACAGTTATTCGACGAGCGTTTTTGATATATATATATTTCTCATTTTTTATATTAACAATGATTAATAAAATATTAAAGAGATACTTGTATTATTATTATGTAAACAATGATTTATTAAAGTTCAAAGAGATATTTCTATACGAATTAAATGGTTATATTACAGAGTTGTAGATTATAGGTAGGTTGGGTTATGTAGTTCGAAATTTGAATGATCAACCCCTTTGAAATAAGTTTCAATACCACTTTTAAAATTTAAATTATGAATACAAAAAATTTTTGAAGGGAAATCATTTATACCATTTTTTAGTTAGTGTCCTGAGCCATCTTAAGCTGCATTGGATATACATAGTATAAAACCAGTTTTATTAACGCTGTTAAGTTATATACTCGTTAAGGCATACAAACAAGATCTAGAAAAACGGAATTCTGCGTAATCAATAAGTGAAACTTGTGTTTAACAACACAAATGCCTTGCATTATAGAATAGTCTGTTAGAAATAATAGTCTTTTGATTTATAGTAACAAAAGATATTTAACGAATTAGACCATGCCTAAGATAACTTTTTTTCAGAGCTGTTTTTGGTAAGTGCCTCAATGAGAGCTGAATTAGGGACAGGCTTGGTCGCTTTAGAAGACAAGGGTATGACATTGTCATGTGTGGCAAGAGGATCAAATAATATTGTTTTTAAATGGTTTAAAGATGGATACTTGTTAGACATAAGCTTTTTCCAAAGACGGGCACAGGAAACCTTGATTCCATCAAGTCGGGAAGGAATTTTAAGATCGGTACTAACATTTGATCGTGTTAGACCTTTAGATAGAGGTAAGCTTTAGAATCTACATAAACACATTTTTTTATGTTAATAGCAACTTATTCTATTCTAATCAAATGTAATTGTGTATTCGTAGGAAAAAACCAATGAAAACATATTTCCTTTTTGATATGATGATTCTAAGGTGGTGTAAAGATGAAATAGCCGTGTTTGTCTACATGTTTCTACATTGTAAGAGGATGTAAAGATGAAATAGTCGTATTTGTCAAAGAAATGTTATTTAAATGTGGCTGCGATGTACATTGCTGCTATTGTAGTATATGTCTCCATTTACGGGAGATTTAAATAATCTTTGCACAATCTCTGAGCATATTTCATATCCACTCCATTCCAACACTACACCAAACAGGCCGCGTCCGTTAATTGTGTGTTGAACAATGGTTTTTAAATGTTCGACGTAAGCAAAATGTAAATGATGTATAAACATCTTTGTCATATATATTCCACTGAACAAGTTATGACTGGTCAATTGTCTTTGTAGTTTTACATTTATCATTTTTGATAAACATTTATTTATTTTAACTGATACACGTTTTAAAATCTAAAACGGAAATACAAAAAAATACTTTATTTGGGAAAAACAAAAAAAGTTTAACCCTCTAAACTCCTTGCATCTAAAAACACATTTAAAGTAATTTTAAAAATCAATGTAACTGAAAGTCAATTTATAGATGAATGTAATGAAATGTTATTAAAATATAAATAAAGTATTTACTATGGTGAAAACGAAAATGCGGCCTTCTAATCCTTATTTTTTTTTAAAAGACACAAGATGGGAACCAAACGTCAAAACGCTAATAAAACTCATTTGCTTAAAATCCCATCTTAGTTGGATTAAATTGAAAATGTCGAACACTCGAGAAAAGTTACAAAAGGGTCTCCTTGACCCAACGTCAACAGAAAACAGTAAACAGTTTGAAACAGTAACAAATTGTTATTTCTTGGAAGTCAATCAAAAATTTCTAGTCTTAAATTTTAGGAATGTTTACCTGTGAAGCTAGTGATGCAGAGAGATCAGAAAACAAATCATTTAGTGTCAATGTTATGACAGTTCCTTTGGTTGATCTTTACCCTTTGTCCCTGTCAGTGGTTCAAGGTGAAAGCACGAGTATCATTTGCATGTCTCCTGATGACACAGCGAAGAACTTCACATACACTTGGTATAGCAATGGTTTGCAAATTCAGTCTGGAAGATCAGACCAAATTGTAGAGGATCTTTTTCCAACAGGAACAAGACTTTATATACAAAAAGTGAACAAATCTGAAAATTTTACCTGCACTGTTGAAAACAGAGCCGGCGTGTTCAGTTTGACATCATATGTGTTTATGCAGAAAGGTGAGGCAATAATTCTGGTTTGAAATTACTCCACATTCTCATGTTAATAATGTCCGAACATATAAACCATATCTGAGAACACTCATTTGTATTCTTAAAAGACATTTCGTAAAGCTTAAATAATTTGTTAAGCCACTTATGGTTCTGTAATATGTAATATGAACCGAATCTGTTAAAATATTTAGTGCATTCTTTACGTTTTGTATTAGTTCACTAACGTCAATAAATTCAAAGACGCCACTTTATGTGTTTTAAAATGATAATTTTCAGAAAATACACAAAAACCTGATATAATTTTAAAAAAAAATATTTTTAGCTTCATCGGTAAATATGACTTGTGGAAGAAGTTATCATAAACATGTATTGTGGAAGAAAACTGCTGGCAACCACTTTGATAAGGAGCGTTGTCCCTCCGAGACTGGTGGTGAGTAACATAGCTATGTCATGTACAATACATTCTTTTGCTATAGCACGATTTCTTGTTATCTTCAGAAACTTAAATCTTACTTTAAATCAGTTATTTTGGTGTTGCACAAATGCTGTTTACTCTCATTGCTTACACACTCTTGCTTTTCAGACAAATATATCATGTTGATATATTAATGTAAATATATACTGATTTTGAGGATACATTTACCAGATCTATGGCATGAAGGCATACAATTGTTGGAGCATGTACCAACGAGCAATAAATTTATTAAAAATGACCACACACTCAAAATTTATTTTATAATAGAATGCACTTTGCTTAAATTTAGATTTCAGCGTTTATGGGCCTATTGATGTGGGTAAGTGGTAACGCAAATTGCCTGTAACAATTAATGTAAAATGCACCTTAATGTGGTGAGTGATGATACTGTTTTTCACAATGTTAGTTGAATTCACTCCTAAGTTTTTACTTGCTTCAAACCTGTAAAGGTTTTATGAATTGACATAAGTATTTTTAACATGGTTTATGTACTTGCATCACTAAATACATAAGGTTATACCTTTATATAAATCACATTTAAAGGAGTGTTTTGGGTGTGGCTTTTATTTTTTGCAGCACTAACGTTGACAGTTCTAAAATTTACATAATTATCTTTAACAAAGTATTAGTATTTACATTATACTTAGATTACATACAAACTAAAACAACACTTTCTACCTTTAAAAACCTTTTTTTTTGTTTTATCGTTACAATTTAACTCGAAATTTTGACTAACATAACTCATCTTACATAGGTCATTTTGCAATCAAACGCATACTTAAACCTACGCTTTTCCATTGAAGGTTTATATTTTATTTTATTTGTTGCTAATATAGTGCAGGTCTGTAATTTGTAATAAGATATGATTTTTTCAGTTCTAATAATAAATAAAATTCCTGTGAAATGATCCCCTTAAATCTGAATTCATATCATAGCAAACAGGCTTTATACATCAAGTCTTGAAACGTGCATTATACTTGGTTCAAAATATATAAACAACTATGCTTAATTAACACTATTTTGGCTAATTATCAAATATAATAAATCGGTAAACATCTTTGGAAGCTTTATTTCTTTTTTATGTAGATTTACATCAAATTGTATATCTGTACATTGGATAATTTCATACGAACGTAATGGCTTTTTTAGCCTGATGCACACACGTCACTAAAAATATTTGCCAATAAACATGAAACAATATTATTTGCATATATTAATTTATGCAAAT
Source organism: Limnoperna fortunei (assembly GCA_944474755.1). Classification (NCBI taxonomy): domain Eukaryota; kingdom Metazoa; phylum Mollusca; class Bivalvia; order Mytilida; family Modiolidae; genus Limnoperna; species Limnoperna fortunei. Next base: position 71,786,596 of record OX104111.1, read on the forward strand.
TCTTTACCTAAGTGTACTGCACTGTAAAGCATGCTTTACGTTAACTCATGCATGGTATATGCAGTTTGTTTGTATATATTTTATTCTTTGTTGTATTTTATCATATATGGAAATAACGTTTACTACGAATTAGTTTTTTAAAATATTAATTGTTTAGTAGGTGGTTGTTAATATTGTACCACGTGACCCAAATATATTATTGTTAGTGTTATTGTGTAATTGAATATGAAAAAATTATGTATATGAAATATTTTTATTTGTGTTGTGCCTATCTATTATGTTTTGCATTATTAAAGCAAAAATGTTATTTATAAGTTAAAAATATTCAACTAAATTGATCTATTTTATTAATATAATATTTTAAAATATAAACTGTGTAAATGCAATTTAGATTGGTACTTAAAAAAACAAAAAATGACATTATTCAATTTCTAATAATGATTGAATATTGTTAGATAAATGTTACAAAATGTGTTGTTATTAAACCTCTTAAACTAATTAAAACTTTATTAATTTTTGCTTCAATTAACCCTTCCTTTATTTGGTAAAAAATGAAAACTTTCTACATCCAGTTGTTACAAACATTAAAGGATAAGATTATACTTGTGGTAGGCTTTAATATTTCAAAATGGACAGTATTTGTGTCTATATTGCTGAAACGCATAACCAACAAAAGTCTTTAAATAAGACATTTGTAGCCAAAATATTTACAATTTTCCTTTGATTTTCACGTACCTGTGCTGGACCCCTAGACACTTATTTCAATGTTGAGAATAATCGACTGCACGGCTTTCAAGGTCTTATTCGAAAATGTATCGACATCCATAAGCAGTGATAAATATCAAAGAAATAATTTATCTATTGAAAAGAAACTTTGCAAAGAAGGATATTTATGCATATGGGAAATGCTAAATATGATATATCTGTATTGACAGCTGGTGACTCGGAAATTTAATATTTCTAATCACAAAGGAACTTAGCAAAAGGGATATGTATATGGAAAAAGACATATTTTTTTGTTCAAAATTGTTTAAGGAGATAGTTAATAGTTTGTAAGGCACACGCCAATTTAAATAATCATAGATGTTAGATTTTATTGTGGTTCTTCTAAATACAAGAAATGGACCCGTATATGGTTTATCAGAATACAGCATACGTCCCAAGATCTACCTGGTATCTTTAAAATGTCAGCTGTTTGAGTAATCATGAAATTCCTAAATGTTTAACCACCAAAAATATAAATACACGTTTAAATAAATAAATATTTCTAATTAGGACGGTAAATTGTTTGTGATATTAATTGTTTGAAATAATAATAATGATAATACACTATTTTTTATAGGCTATGCAACTAGACAGTGCTCTTGTTCTGGAGAAATTTGTGCGTGGGCGGAACCAAACTTCGCAAAATGCCAATCAGTGTACTTAGTCTATGAAGTGTACGACAAGGTACTTATTCACTTATTTTTAATTTTAATGTGTAAGAAAACATGTGTTTATCTAATGTTGATTTTTCAAAAACAAAAAATTAAACCTGCAAAATATTTGTGTTTATTTATTGATACCACTAGAGTAAACAACTTTTAATTTTTTCCTTCGTTTTTAAAAGCATTATTAACGTATGTTTCTACTTCTTACGCCTAGACAAAGTAATTTAACTAGTGCCCATAAAACATGTCCATTTCGGCTTTATATTTTTAAATTAAATACTTATCTAATGCTGTATAATCAATAAGATTCGCTGCTACACTTTGATAATTAAAGTTTTTGTAAGATTTAGTATTGATCAAATTAAGCTGACTTGTACTTTTAATGATTTAGAATAGTTGTAGCCTAGATGCCATATCTGCGTTAAGCACATGCATTTCTTATTAACAGAAACTAGCATATCTCTTATTGAACAGGCTCACGAGACTAGGAACTACCATATCTCTTATTGACAAGGGTCACGAGGGGTATTATATTTAAATGCACTAACAAAACTGATAAAGTTTCAATAGAATTTACTGATATTTTTAAAAGATATTTCACACAATAGGAATACATGTTTAAAAAATTTTTTCATTTGTCTTATTTAAATTTCCGAACTGCATTAAAATCACTGGTTTACATGAATTGTTTTCATATAAAATATTTTTTTTAATTTTACTTATACCACAAAACGGTAAGTATAACCAATAAATATGAATAATAAATGATGGTATTAAGTGAATATGCAATACAAATTATGCATGTAAGTTAGACTTAAAACAAAAGGAAAAAGAAAATACGAAAAACCTAAGTGTCAATATAGTTACGAACATATTCTTATTTTAGTTGGAAATGCTGAGACTTGGGTACCAACAGATAACAATTAAGTACGTATATGATCGGTTATGCGAGTTTATTATAAAAAATGAGAAGAACCTGTATTCTGGTGACGTTGAACTAGCTGTCGGTATACTGTACGAATTACTTCGACATTTGGAACAATTTCCTCAGCTTGCAGCAAAAGATGATAAGATAAGTGTACAGGTTAGTACGACTTACCAGTAGTTCACTCATTCATTTGCCTACACATGCTGGTGCACAATAGGCTACTTTAAAATTACAATGAAAACGTGGAATACAAAAAAAACTATATCAATACAAAATAAAGTTCACTTACATTTGCTGTTACATGATAGGGTAATTTACTGTTGCATAGAGTATTCTATAATCACATAAAACAAACACAAAAAAGACTATTAATAATATAGTAAAATTGTTGTATTTATATAATATGCTACTGTGCAGTATTTGGTGCTTATTTACGTTCCCATTTTATGTTTTATTGTTTTTGTTTTCGGGATGTATCTAGTTTGTTGTACAATGGTCTCTTTGGGTATCAAGTTTTCTGCCATTAAAATCAATGTCAATGATAAAATAACACCATTTCAAAGCTTTTATGGTTTTGCCTTTGGCAATAATTTTAGTAATAATTTTGTTGTTGAATTTAATTTTATTTTATGCACGTTATATTCCGTAGTATTTTCTCTCATTAAACCTGCAGCCCATTCGTTTTTTACAGTCACTCGTTAATTTAATGGATATGATGATTACTGCGGCAAATCATTCATCATGGGAAGAAAAACAGGCAAGTCATCTTTTTATGCCAAACAATACTAATTAGTTTATTTTGTCACTTTTGGTACTTTGCAAGGATATAACTATTTCAAATTAAATCAACAAGTGTGATAGTATTGCTCGGGCAAATGTTCTTAGTCCATAGGCCAAAATTTCGTCAAAAATCATCGGACCGGAACGACATTCAAACTTGATCTGTATATCGCATACTAAATATTATCTCATTATCTGCATGCGTTTAGAAAAAAGTCGGGAAAATTGTTATTTTCGAATTTTTCTATGTCACAGGGCCATAATTTCTTTAAAAATCATCGGACCGGAAGGAAATTCAAAAAATCTGTAGTCATAATGTTTGACTCATTATCGGCTCAAAATCTGCAAGCGTTAAGAAAATATTCTGGAAATTTGTTATTTTTTATAAGTTTTCTTGGTTCAAGAGCCATAATTTCGTCAAAAATCGGAACTGAACTGAATTTTAACGGACATAGTGCAAACCTATAGTCCCCTTCTTCGAAGCCTATAGGGGATCTTCAATAGCTTATATTATAAAATGTTAATAATCTATTTTTTTAAAACCCCAATCTGTGTTAATTTGTAAACCTTATGTTAATATTGTTGTGGTATCTAACATGGAAAGTTGAGGTATTTTTAAATTAATAAGTTGTCGCCAGAAAGTTTGGTGGAAGTATACTGTATTTTTTTGTCATTTATATATGCGTACAACATCTTATCGTTTATATTGTTATTTTATAGGACATGAAAGCAGCACCATACTTTTTAAAAATTTGTCATATTATAGCAAGGAGTATTTACCATGTTTTGTTAATGGATTCAACGTCTAATATTTCATCTTCCACATTAGGTAATATTGTATAGAAAATATGGTTACCGTTCATGTTTGATTTAAAAAAAATTGAACAAATCAAGAACACATCAAGAATGATAATTATCAGAAATAATATTAATATTGTTAAATTATGACTTGATATTTTTGTGTAGATGGTAAATTCACACGATTAGTCAAGAAATTATCATTTAATAGAACACACTTATGTTGAAATGCAATTTTTCTCAATGTTATGTTTGATACTGAATTATTGTTATCGTACGAACTTTTCAGATGTCATTACTTACTTTTTGAAGACTGAGACAAACAACATAAATTTTACACAAGCTGAAGAACTATCAACATCATTAGGTTTGTTTTTTAAATTTATACAACAAAGCTTAGTTCATCAATTATACCAGAGGAGTGTGCTAAGCACATTATGATCGATTAATTAATTAATTGCCTGCTTAACTAAACGTCAACCAAGTTGTATTTCAGTTATAAATCATGTAGAATACTGAAGGAAATCGGATTGACTTGCTAAGCAGAACATTTTGACTGCCAGAAAAATAATATGAAGAGCTGAAATATTTAGTTGGTGTTATCAGTTTAAGTTAGTAGAATTATATGTTGTCACATTTGTATATCGGTTCACATACCACTACGAAAGAAACCAAGACTTTTCCACTTAAAATAACTAGAATCACACATTTCATGAAGGGTTATCTTGTTATATCAGTTATTAATAAACACTTAATTATTACTATCATCAAGAAAATGTTGGTTTTTAATTTTAACTTCCAGGCACAGAAGAAATTGAAGTCATAATGTTCATAAATAAAGCGCTAAAGTCAATGTTGTCCGCAAAAGTACAGAATCCTAGGTAAATCATACCATAGAAATAAATTTCATTCAAAAACTGTTCTTTCAACGTTCCAAACATTCAGTTTATATGATAATAGCTATTAATATTAGCCATCAATTTCTATAATCTTTGCAGTTGTCTATAGTGTTATCCTGCCAACTTAGTTTTCCAAATTTGGACTTGCGTTTGGTACAATTTGTCAGATTCCTAAAATTATATTAAAAATTGCTAAATGTCTATATCCGAAAGTCTTCTTGCCTCGTGTAGTGCAAATTTCTACAACTTTGTTAAACAGTGGATAATGTTTTTTTACCAATACTTTTTATACCAAAAATATTTACTGAATTACATGATAATAAAATGTTGATTACGGGAGATATTACTTTTGATATACAGTTTTTGCTTTTGAATATTTTACCGTAAGGCTGTTAAAAAAATTCAAGAAACATTTACTGTGTGCTTCTTAAAACTATATGCATTTTTACATAGTTAGAATGCTGAGATTAATAGCTTTTACTTGATACCTTGTTAATCGCTGCATTAAGAACGCATATTTTATTTGTATTACATTTCACGTGGCATAATCTTAAACCAGGTCTCCCAATTGACCTGGCCTAAAAATTGCTTTGTTTTGGGCCTGGCCTTAAAACTGGCCTGGGCTCAAAACTAGCTTGTATATTATTTTTTTAATTTGTAAAATATATAATTAAAAATATGCTTCACCAGTATTGATTGATTGTCAATTTATTTTACTTATCTGATTAGATGTTTTAAAGTGGTCATGTAGACAAATGCATTTTAATTGCCTCCTCTAACACAAGTGAAAAAGGTTGTGTTTATACTCGTTTGTAGTGTATTGTGTTTCACTAAAGGCCATTTTTCTCTAAAGTAAGGTCGTTGAAATAATACTGACAGGTGTGTGTTATTGTTATATACATTTAATTTTTCTAAATTACAAAAATTGGTTACTTGTAGTTTTTATTTCACAAATTATTATGAAACTCAATTCTTGACAATTTAAAAATCTGTAATGACTTATTTATTAAACTGATTAATTATTGTGTGAAATGTCATATTAGTTACAACCATTTGACAAGGAGGGGGGAGGTAGGGGTGTTTCAGTAACGTTTTCAAGAACTGCATAGTTTTACAAATAAGACATCTGTCCTGAAGAAAACTGCATGTCCATTTTCATAATGAACTTATTCCAAAGTATAAAAATAAAAAGAGCATAGATTCAAATGTGGCACACCAATTACTAAAACGAAAGGGAAATGTGTAGCAAATACAGATGAAAATGCAAATAATATAGCAAAACTGTAAGTTTATTTATTGAATTGAATTTAGTTTTAAATCATTTATTTTATTTCATTGCATTTTATTATTTTTTTATGTGGGTGCAGTGCAAATCCGGGTTCGAGTTTTGTGAAGTCGTGCGGGTGGGCGGTCTGGAAAAGATAACATATTTTGTGTAAAAAAATCCTCCTACAGTATCAATCCAGATCCTTAAATCTTCACAGAAAAATTCCAAAACATATTGAAACTGTGCATTTCGTTTTATGGAATGACTTAAACAGCCAGGGTATGGGAGAAACTTTATAAAAATGTTTGCTCTGTAGATGCAATTTAATAAAAATAGGGAAATTAATTGTATATCAAGTGGTAGGAAAACATATATCTGCAATCTTACCGTGAAGAAGTGAAATGTTATTGTCTTGAGTATTTTGTGGCATACATTTTTAGTTTTGTTGTATTTAGAAAGAAATTAACATTGGAAACTTATTAAATATCTCTTCTATGTTTAGTAGTTATTTGTTCTACCTCACAATTTTGTTTTAATTTTGAATCATTACAGTATTTTATCTATAAATATTGTTTGTTAATACCCATCAAAATACAATCATTACGAGTCTGCTGTAAGACATATCATTCCTATTGCACATCATTCCCTAATTTTTTATGCGCAGCATTGATTGGTTGATTATATTCATCGAGCATTTTCTCCGCTATATTTAGGTGGGGAACAGGTAAACAAACAATAAATTCATTCGGACATTGGACAGACAAAAAAATCTTTTGAGTCTTATATTTATTGCGACTTCCCAGAAAGGGACATGCCAATTTGCACTGACAATAGACACTAAACAGCAGTCAGTTTCTGACAAATTTTTTCTAATTGTAGTACATGAAAATATTAGAAAGTAAAGTAAGAAACATGTCGACCATTAACCTGTCCCCTCCAATATTCTAGTGGAAATTACTACATATTAGAAACCAAGAACCAATAATGTTAATTTTTATTAAACTAGCCATTTATAGGGATAGGAACATGGTTATTGAAATCCAACTAAAATGTATTTAAAAGAATCAAACTGACTGCTACTTTTTTACCATACAAATTGTTCCCGTGTTTCTATGTGAAGATTGTAAAAATATATTATAGTTTTCACTTATATTATAAGAATATAACGACACCCCAACAAATTTACACTGATTTTGTCTGACACCAAAAGTGCAATTAAGAACAAATAAAATGTAAGCAAAAAGTAACCCATTCACACAGTCTTATCTATTTTACCTTAATTTATCTAAAAAAAATTATAAATCAGAGAGAGTAACCTTTAGTGAAACACAACCAATGATAAGAAACATAACATTTTATAACTTAGACGATGCAATTAAATACAGTCTACATTACCACTTGAACACATCTAACCAGAAAAGTAAGCTAAATTGACTGGGTAACCAGATTTAAAAAAAAAACAAATAAACTAATTTTGAAACCAGACAATTTTCATCAGTGTGAAAAGGAAAAAGTTAACGCTCAATTTAATTTAATATCAAATTACAGGTTATGATAAAAGTGTTTTAAATAATTTTTTTTCAACAATATCAATATTAACTAAACACGATAGGTAACAATTACATTGTATGTATTAGACTTAGAAGGACAGTTGTAAGTGTGCATGAACAAGCATGGTCAATACGAAATTAATATTATTTGTGTTTACATTTGCAGTATTTTACGTCACGCAAGAAGTCTTCTTTATTCTTTATTCTTTTATTTATTATTAGCTCACCTGACCCGAAGGGTCTACCAGCTATTGCCATCACTTGGTGTCCGTCGTCGTCCGTCGTCGTCGTTAACTTTTCTTCAAAAATCTTCTCCTCTAAAACCACTGAAGGGATTGTTTTGAAACTTTGCACACATCATCAGTAAAATGTCCTCTACCAAGTATGCCCAAATCATGGCCTCAGACCAACCAACATGGCCGCAATGGCTAAAAATAGAACAGGGGAGTCAAAATACAGTCTTTTGCTTATAGTTCAAAAAGTACAACAGATACAGGAAAACCGAACAGACTTTCCGTCTTCAGCATCTAAAGCTCTACAAAACACTTCATTGGGTCAAAGTTGTATGATGACTCCTTGTAGGAGTTATTGCCCTTTAATTGTCAAAATTGAAGATTTTTGCCATTTTTGCCTCAAAATCTTGAAAAAAATTAGAACTAGAGAAAAAGTTAGCATTGCTTAATTGTTCTGCTCTATGAGGGCTACAAAAATGAATAAGGGTCAAGATTGTCTGATTAACCGTTTAAGAGTTATTCCTCCTGAACTGTTTTTTTTAATCGCTTTTAATTGATTTTTTAAAATCTTCTCCTCTGAAACAACTGAAAGAACTGCTTTGAAACTGTGTACACATCATCCGTCAAATGTCCTCAACCAAGTTTGTACCAACCAATGGCTGCAGATTAACCAACATGGCCACCATGGCTAAAAATAGGACGGAGGGAGGGGGGGAATACAGTTTTTGGCTTATATTTAAAAAAGTGTAACAGATACAGGAAAACCGAAGAGACATGCCTTCATCTGCATCAAAAGCTCTACGAAACACTCCATTGGTTTGAACTTGTATGATGACTCCTTATAGGAGTTATTTCCCTTTAAATTGTCCGAATTGATTATTTATTGACATTTTTGCCTCAAAATCTTAAAAATTATTAGAACTAGAGAAAAAGTTAGCATTTCTTAATTGTTCTGCTCTATGAGGGTAACAAAAATGACTTTAAGGTCAAGATTGTCTGATGCACCGTTTAAGAATTATTCTCCTCTACCAAAATTGTGCAAATCATGACACCTGACTACCTACATAGCTACGTTGGCTTGAAATAGAAAAAATGAAAAAAGGGGGGTGGGGTGGGAGTCGAGAGAGTTTTTGACTGATGGTTAAAAAAGTATAACAGGTACAGCAAATTTGAAGTGAACCTCCCTTCTCCCTCTAAGCATCAAAAGCTCCTCCTTATAGGAGTTATTTCTCTTAAAAGGTCAAAGTTAATGATTTTTGCAGAAGTGTTGGGCAATTCCTTATAGCAACGAAAAGCTGGATAAAAAAGGATTGTTTGGTTTAGGTTCAGGTGAGCGATACAAGCTCCTGGGAGCCTCTAGTTATAAATGAAACAGTTCTTTTTCTGTATACTTATATACATGAAGCAGAATATTTCTTTATCATACAAACGAATGAACTTACGAAGCACACCAAAGTTGTCTTTTATTTCACAGCATTAATGGGGACAAACCAATTTCCGACGTTCACTCAGTATTTCCTGTACAAAACAACAGTACATACTTCAAGAATCTCATGGCTTACATTCCAATACAGCATATCATTCCGGTAGTATATCATTTATATCTGTTTGTATACTGCATTAATTCAAAATCAAATTCGACAATGTCAAGATCATTTATTATATAAACATATGGTATATTTTATCATACGATTGTGGGAATTGATTATTACTCTGAATGATCAAACAAACAGTTGTGTAACAATGGATATTAAGGCTACGTGTTAAATAAATTCATATACATTGTATATAGAATCTAGACGTATTTCATATATAACACTTAGAGTTCTCTTACAAAAATATGCAAGACAATTAAACAATGTAAAAAAATTGTTGATAAAAAATGAAGTTTTGTTTTCTGCATAAGACAAGAACCTAAAGATACGAAGATAACAAAAATTGTTTTTAAAGCTAACACTTCACTATAAATCATTTGTGCGGTTCATTCCTATGATGAATTTTACGACCTGCTTTTCTATCACATAATTCGTAAAAAGAATTCACAATTTAAATTCCAATTTACAATTTATATATTTTACAATTTGAATTATTTGTATAGTTTCTATAAATGATGCTCTGATGGTTATTATTTTTTCAGTCCTACTCCAGTAAATACAACCAAACCCTTTGTGTTTCGTGGGAATTTGATGAAAGGTAAGACTTGATATAGACAAACCAAACATTAACATTGGAACATGGTTTATACTAGGGTTGGTAATTGATAATGATTCAGTTGAATATGGCTTCAACAGCACCAAGGGAGATAGCAATTTTACTTGTCGTGAAACATGACACGATTCACGACACGACAAAGTTTTAAGTGGAGTAAAGTAAAACAGCAGCAAGGACAATGTGTATATATAAATATTAGAACATTAAAATTAACTACAATGATAACTGTAAAAACCTGCACATAATTCGTACTTTTTGAGACAGGATACGTATGAAACGTAACAGCGTTCTACTGCTTACAGAGTTGAATAATATAATTAATTAATATTTTTCAGAGACCCCCAGTTTGGTAGATGGACAGATAGTCAATGCACAGTTGCTGATACCGATAATGGAAAAACTATATGTAAATGTACATTACCAGGACATTTCCAGGTCATTTCGATACCCACCAGTGCATTGGTAAGTTATTTTTGGATGGATCCTGGGAGAGAATAGACTTAACTTTAAGCGCATGCTTATAAAAAATAATGATTTCCTTAAGTAATTTTGGAAAAATATTTTTGAAGGTTATTAAACTGTTTTCCACTTTTAGTTTATTCCTCAACATTTTTTGACTATCATGTTGTCAATACTTTTAACTTATAATTCAGCGATATGCTAAATTCTCTTTTTATTTTGTGTTGAGTCACGAGATGATTAACAGATATTTACACATATAATAGCGCAAGTATCATTTTAAATTTCAGGCAATTCAAATTGTTCGTGAATCTTATCCAGGTTTACCAATCTTTATTGCTTGTGTAATTAACATCGTTATCCTCGGTGTTATGATGTTGATACACATTGTCAGAAGAAAGTAAGTGAAACATATTAAGGCTAAATGAAATCTATTACAATAAAATTAAATCGGCTACATCTAAGGAATATGTCATGTGACATTTATGAAAAGATAACATTACATCACATGTTATTGTCCGAATAAAGCTAAGAAAATACATGTATGTAACAGTATTATATATTTATTTCACTTTTATTTGTAATAAAGAGATCATTATTAATTAGTTCTGTCTTGCGTATCTGGATTGTATATGTAACATAACTCGTTATTTAACTAATTATTCCCCTTTGGAAAATTAAATACCATTTCCAATTTTTTCAGATGGCTCATGGGAGATGAACATCCAATTCATTTTAGTTTTCTGCTGTCAGTTTTCTTAAAAAGCATTACATTTTTAATTTGTTTGAAGAATGTAGAAAATAGTGTAAGTATAAATAATACCATAACAGAAAATACCGGTATATTATTATCTACATTGAATTGACGGGTGATCTAAGGTCACAAAGTGAAAACTCCACCGATTGTATGTATAAATTTATAATCTCATTAATTAGTCTATAATCTTTTGATAATCTTTTCAAGCCGGACAGTTGTAAGTATTAATGCATCCAGAGGAAATACACGTTATATCTAGAAGTGATTAAGGATTTTTATATGTTTTGACTAGCCAGTATTAAACTTTATGTGACCACATGTTAAGAATAAATTACCCAAATAATGTTTCCACTTTTAATTTTAATTTGGGGAAAGGGAGAACTGATTAGACTTAGGGACAGTACAGACGTGGGACTTTGTTAAGATAGAATTTTGTTTGTTTGTTTGAATGGTGTTTTAACGCCACTTTCAGCAATTTTTCAGCTATTTCATGGCGTCCAGTTTTTATTGGGGGAGGAAGCCGGAGTACCCGGAGAGAACCCCCGTTGTTAAGATAGAGATGCTAATTATAATCTGTATAATTATACATATGGATGTACATTTTATGTAATAGTATAGAATAAATGTGTATTCTGAACGTGATGTCTACTTTGTGTTTAATAATCAGTTAACGTAAAGCAAAGGTTGTGACATCTATACAGGCTAGAAATGCTGACTATTCGTAAGCACATATGTTTCTAGTTAAGTTGACTTCATCGTACTGATTGTTATCTATAAAGTTTAATAAATAAAAAAAATATGGGTGATTCAATTGGTTTAAAGTGCTTACAGTTTTACCTAATTTTCATCCACTTTCTGTCAGTAGTCAGTAATATCCAAAGATTAATAGGTTCTTTCATACGTTTTTGGGAAAGACCGTTTGATCTTTCACGCGTGATAGAAATTTTATGTCTTTTCGCGAGTGGAGCGCAGCGGAACAAGCCAAAAGACATAAAAATTTCTATCACGAGTGGAAGTTCACACGGACTTTCCCAAAAAACGTATGAAAGGACCTATTTCTTCCGTAAACCAGCAACTTTCACATCGCAATAACATATAGACTCTCCATTGTTTTAGACACCATTGTCTCTGACGTCCAATCAGAACGCCGAAAACAAGAACGTCATAGAAAAACGTTGTTATGCTTCCATAACAACGTTCTTGTTTCTGGCGTTTTGATTGGATGACGCAGCAAATACAGACTTGTGCGCGTGGGCTCATCTGTACTGGGTCATATGTACCAGAAATCGGCCATTTACGGAAGAATATCCTATTTATGATCAATTTGTATACTTTGTAGGTGATGCAGTCTGCTGGGCGTATTATTGTTTATTTCTGCTTCTTAGTGGCATACTCATGCCTGTTTGCCGAATCTATGCAAATATTTATGTCAACGGGACGAAAATACCAAAATGGAAAGAAACTGTACAAGTATATGTTAATTAGTTGGGGTAAGTAAAATGTAATACCCGTCAAATGGGACAAAAGTATTATAGATCATTAACAACATCATGTTAGAAATACCTAGTTTCCTAAACGAGGTCCACAGTTCGTTGACTACCACTGGAAGCGAATAAATCATTTAGTAGAATGTAAAATGTGATACTTTGTAAGCATTTTTCGAAATCTACAAGACATATCTTTACCGCGCAAGAAGTGTTGCACTCTTCTAACACCGTCACCTATTACGGTATGGCTTTCCGTATTATGACCTGACAATTCCAATTAAGAGCGCCTACCACATCCGTTAAGTAGGGAAGTTGTGGGTAGCTCTGTGGGCCGGACAGTATTTTGCTGGAATTACGACTAACAAAATCCATTGGTAAAACACCCACATTACATTATGAAAGTCATCTGATGGTTATTAATCATACAAATTTAAATAGGTTAAAGTTTAGGTAATTGAATTCCTTGTTGCAAGAACATTGTTCTCTTGGTGAGTATAATACATCAGTGCTTATTATTCATAGCCAATTATCGTTCAGTATATAGATAATTTACAACTTTTTTAGCGTAAAAAACAAGAGTATCAATTTTCAACTGTAAAGCAATTTTTCTTAGTCAAGAGCAATTTAGTGAATAAAGTTTGTGTTTTTTGTAAGTAATTACAGTTTTCCATTGACTGTTTGCAATTGTGTGAGGTTAACGGATATTTACGCGAAATTGCAGCTTTGAAATCAATATATTCATGTGCTTTATTTATTCTTTTCGCTCATTTACTTTTATTTTTTATGTAGGTATACCTCTAGCATTAACAGCGTTTTTTGGTATAGCCTCTCAGATATTTCCGGTGTCAGATAATTGCCTGCTTATGTAAGTAAAGTTAAATGTGATAACAAATACAATAAAAAGTTGTTTTCTTCAAAACGCCATTTCAAATGGTTTGTGATCCAAAATGTACTGTTTATAATGTTTGAGGTTGTTAGGGGAATTATAAAACTCTGAAATAAAAATTTAAATATGCAGATTTAATAAATAATAATATTTTTTCTAATTATCTATTACTATTTAGATGCTGGACAGAGCATGGACAATGGCATTTCTACGGTTTCATCATTCCAATCATTGCTTTAGATATAGTAAGTATGGCAAGGTATCTTTATCTTAGATAATATAATTAATACATTTTGCATTCTTATGATTTTATATGTGTTTCTCCAGATAGCTCAACTTTGTGGGCTGGTAAAGTTGGCCTAATTTGACTTTTTAGCTGATTTGCAAAGATTTTTTTCATTTGATTTCTCCTTGAATTTGCTTTATGAATAGTGTTAATAGTTTTTTTTTATCTTTTACTGTTTTGAGATATAAGTGGTAAAATGGGCTATTTAGTTAGTTTCATCATTTTACAAAATATGTTATTGGTACACAGTATAAAGTTGGGTGGAATTTATTGTTTGAATTCTGCTATGAAAATTTAGTGAAAAAAATTATGTATTAGACTTCCCACTCATAGAAATTTTCTTGTCGACTTGCCGCGGGCTACTATGTTTAGCCCTAAGTCAGATTTTGCAAGAATATCTTTTTATTTTTAAAATTGTAATTGAGTATTAAACACATTTAAAACATCTTATCTTTAAAATACATTCTCTATTATCAATATATAAAGTCAAGATTTCCTAATAAGTGAAGACATATCAACAGAATAGTATGAAAACATTATGACATAAGTAAGATACTATTTAATCAAATAAAATATAAAGTTAACTAGTTAACTAATCATTCTTTTAATTGTAGTTCATATTTTTGCTAAGCTAATCTGATCTAATCTAATTCTTATGTCATTTTTTATATGTGACACATAATTGACATATTTATAACCATTATATGTCATGACGTTTTCCTATAGTAGGTTAACGGATCGTAACTAATAACTTCCATTGTTTTCAGGCTATATTCATAATGCTTATATTGGCATTGCGTTCATGCTTAAAGTTCAAAGACGAAAACAGATATACATCAAAAAAGACATTTTTGTAAGTTTGAATGTAAACGTATCATTGTTTAGACTTGATCCTGATTCATATGTTATCAACTAAAATTTATAGTACTTGCAATTACTAGAATTTAGTTTAAAAAGCTTTCTGGATACAAATCTTTTTGCTGTCCGATTATAATACTACACTTTAATTTTTTCCGCAGAAATATAGGTTTAAAAACAAACCTTGCACTTTGAAGTTGTTTGTTATAATTTCTTGTTATCCATAGTCAAATCTATAAATTAAACTTTGTCGAATGAAAACAGCTACTTTTAGAAATAATAATTTCTCGACGCAGTACCGTCTTATATGAGATAATATCATATAAGGTAACTAAAACAAGCGATTCACTTTGTATTGATTCAAGCTATGTATAGTGTTATGCATTTAAATGGTCCCTAGCTTCAGATTCTAACAATTAAAATTTCAGATAGTATACATTTAACCATATTTATTATTCATTTTTATCAATTATTTCTTCATTATCTATACAGTGAAATATATATATAACAAATGATATTTATTTTTCAGTTGCACCTGTTTGAAATCCATTTGTATTCTTGTTTTGCTGAATATAAGCAGTTTCTTGAGTACTGGCATTATGAATAAGGAGGAGGACAATGAATATATAATCTCATATTCAGTTTTAACAGTTATTTTGGTGAGTAGAAGTATATCTAATCCAGGTGGAGAGTTTGTGTTTTAGCTATTGGGTCCACTGTTGCACTGTCACAAATGTTAGCTAGAGCACAAAAATTGTGGGTTACATTAGCTTTATCAGCAACACTCCAATTGTTGAATTGAATTTATTTGAATGATGTTTTAACGCCACTTTCATCAATTTTACAGCTATATCATGGCGTCCAGTTTTTATTGAGGGGGGAAGTCGGAGTACCCAGAGAGAAACCTAGACCCACTACAATTGTACTTGCTGCTATTTAATACGCGTCGATAGTAATGTATTCAAATGCAACGGTTACTTAAGTGTTTCGACACTCATGTATAACCCAAAGAGTTAAAGCATTGAAAAGTACAGAAAAGTCTTAAAAACTCTCGCCTTATGTACGTTAAAAATTGCTCCATTGCTGTTACATCTCGTACACTAATTCATATGGTATTGGTTTCTAATGGTGAAGTCAAATGTTTATGTTTTACCGAGGCAGTTTTGTTTGGATTAAGTGCAAAAACAATAATTAGAAAAAACATGAATTGTTTTCAAATTACTATGTTTGAAAAGAAGAAAAGTAGAAAATCAAAGCATGCGTTTTTTATTCTGGGATGACAGTTTCCTTCGTATACATTAAAAAATCAGTAAACTATGCTAATTCTTCTTGGGCATATTTATTTTGAAATACTTAACGCATCTGTGATCAATGTATCTTTTAATTCGATTTATAATTCTGTTTAAACTTTTCATAAAGTTTAAAATAAAAACTATTATAGGTGCTAACGTCTGTGTTAACTTACTTGCAGGTAATCGTTGTTTTCATGACACGATGTCTTCTGGATAAGGAGGTAAATATATGTACAAACAATTATGTAACTAACAATTTACACCAAAGTTTGTCTAAATTCCTATGTAAACAGTAAAAATGATCAGGATGATGATATCTATTAATGAGTCAACGTGACTAACAACTCCTCTTATGAATTATTGTATTGCGTTTAATGGCCATTTACACTTTTTCTCCTTTGATACTGCTATACTTATTTATATCACCGTTTTGCTTGAAACATTTTAGGGGGTATATAATAAATTTTGTGATTTTCTTTGTCAGGCTAGTGTTAGAAAATAGTTTGATTGGCGTTTTCCTACCCTGTCCCGTTTGTTTATGGTTAAAGTAACACGGGTCAAAATGAACGTTATGGTCTTATCTTCTAAACTATCATCTAACAGAGTAACAAATGTTTAGACTTTCAAGATCTTTTAAACATTTATTGTGAACAATAGTGTCAGATGACTTCTATTAGGAGCTATTGCCCATCAATACTTTTGGCGGGGTTGTAGAAAGTGCAATTTAAGCGTTTTTGTCGCTAATTTACACATTTTTTTAATACAGATCCCGTAAATTTAACAGAATGATTTGATTTGATAAATTTTTTAAAAATTATTAATATTTTAATATAATATTATAATAATTATATAATAATATTTTAAAATTAATAATATAAATTTTATTCATCTATTTTTAAATTTGATTTGTTTTTGTATTTGATTGAATACTGTTGTGTACCTGCTATGATTGGGAATGTTAAGAAGAATTTCCCCTTTCCGTATTTGAGAACTTAGTAATTGTTTGCAAAGTTTACAGCAGACGGTGCCTATTTTTGTATAATCCACTCTCTTACAGTTTTGGAACCATATCCGTTAAACCACAAAATATTGCATATGTATATTTAAGTTGTGTACCTTCTTTTGTTGAATAGTTTGAGATTTTTTTCAAATTTTCCATTTTTTCAGTAGATTTTACATTACAAGGTACTTACTAATAATCAACTCCTCGTATAGTTTTGTACAAATTCTCTGAACATTCTGCCCATTACATTGTTTTTTTTTAGTGTTAAGTTATTTTCTTGAAAGTAAAGATAGAAAGAAACTAAAAACAGCATAAATGAGCAGCAAGACAAGATCTTCAAACTAGTCAAACAGGCCAAATTATTTGTTGATTAAACAGGTTGTTATAATTCTTGTTGTGCTAATAAGGACACAAATACAATTCAAATTTTAGCTCAAAGAGTTGAAAGTCAGTAACTAACTTTTTGACTGCTAAATATATAACTACTGATGTTTTTGTAATAATTTTCCGTCGCCACTGCATCTTACTGTATGTGGACAATTTGTCAAAACAAATTAAACGTGATATACTTGGTTAGGCTTATTATATTTAAAATCCTTTTGACATCTTAGATACTAGCAATACTAAAGAAACAGCAGTCTTCATCAGAATCTGCATCATTAAAACCAATGGTATGTTTATACTTAATTGTTTACTGGAATAAACATGTAATGATTTCCTTATTGTAGTTAAAGATAATGACATCAGTTATAACATCTTACAAACCAGTTAGAATGGTAACATAAGTTTATGGTGCTTGAATGTACAGGGTGTATAAATAATCGTAAACAGCAAACCATTCGCTGATAGAAAACAATAATGTTTTTGCATGATTTAAGGACTCTTGCAATTATGATCCATAAGTTACCTGTTGTAGGGGGTTACCTTTCCGTTATCCTCTTTTTCCTGTGGCGGTAAAAACTGTCCGCTCAATTACACATAACTTTCATTTGTACCTGCGAAATGGTTTGTAGTTTTTACTTGTTAGCTGGATATTGACATCAATACCTTTAAACGAATTGGGCAGAAATTTACTGCTGTCATATTCCACTTTATTTTAACTTTTGAGATTTTTCGGATTGGCGGGACGACGATTGTTTGTTCTACAACCTAATTTGTGATGAATAGTTGTTATATGGTTTATGAACAATGCTAAGTGTATACAATTTTGTTTTAAAAAATATGTGTTGGTTTTCATAATTTGACTTAGAAGTGTAAAATTTGGTATCTGTACATTTGCTAAATCACTGCTTTTTCAGAAACGGAATAGTAGCAGTTCATTTAAAGGTAAGAAATCAAAAAATTAGTATTTAGTTAACTTGTAAATCCATACTATAAAAGTCAAATTTTCATTTATTGGCACAGGTCTCAGGTATTTGATATGTTTAATATGTTATCATTGGGAAGATATTTGGTATATAGATTTGTCACATTATTGCTACTTGTTGCAAAATGAGTTTTATATGAAGGTGTTATATCAGTTTTAGTGATCAGAAACAATTCTAGTTATTTTTTTTAAAATATACTCTTGACTCAGTTGGGATTTATTGCATAAAATACATCACTTAATTCAATACCTTCTATATAAAGATTATGAATTAGGATATATTGTTCGTTCAGAAGAGCTTTGAGACTATTCGCAGGCAAAACTAATAATTGTAAGATATATAAAATTATGGCCATTACCGCCTAAGTATCATTATCACACACTTTTAGTTGCATGCATCAGTTTAAGTTTTATGCTCAAGTGATTGAAAGTCAGGGTAAAGTTTTCCCTTTACCTTCTGTTCATTCGATTTTTTTCCTCCTTGACCACTTTAAGCCAAACTTTCGTAAAAAAAATATTTAATCTCATCTACAAATGTTTCTTGATTTATCCTTAATAGACGAAATTTTTATTTCCGATTGACTGAATGTTTTTTTATTTCCTTTTTGAAATAACAAGTTCAAAGTTGATAACTTATAATAAATCATTCTCTGCTATCCTTTTTAAAAGTTCTAGGTTTTGTTGAAATCGAACAATGAGGGAATTTTTGTTTCTGATTGGCTGAAAGGTTTACAATCATGTCCAAACGCTTTGTAACATGGTACATGTAATGTCTTTGGATTTCTATCTTAAACAGCAAAGATAACCAGGGCACAATGGAAATTCCTCTTTTTGTGTTGGCTAAAATAAAAAACTAATCAAATAATCTTAGCAAGATTGAAGTACGTTAGACTCAGGTTCTTTTTTGCTGATCGTACTTCTATTATCTCTTGAGTCTCTAGATTATTCGAAGGATTCAACCTTTAAATTATGCAGGTAATACCAAAATTCCTCAGTGTTTTTATTATATATATACAATGTACGAGTTATTGTTGCTTTTTTAGCATATATGAAACCCGAAACGGTTCAACAGTCGTTACCAGGAAGAGACGTCATAGCAAAGCATTATGATCAAATAAACAGAATGAAATTCACTGATGAACGCAAAAGACAGTTATCATTCCTTCTTGGTAGTTCACAATCCGGTGCAGAATTGACTGCTCAAAATAATGAAGTACGTTCAAACAGGAGTTATTCGTCTTGTGCGCCACCAGATAATGGTGCTGCTGATAGTGGTATTTTTGGATCGGAAAGTGAACGATTTTTGAATGGTTTTGATTTAAGCAACAGTGAACCATCATTTAAACAAACTACCACTGTAAGCGTTCACTCCTCTTGTGTACAGGATGGTGTCATCGTCCCTGAAGGCTTTGAACCATTCCCTGAGCTTATTCAGCGAAATGCTTGCAAAAACATTGTCTTACATACATCTAAATCAAACGGTATTGTTCGTCCGAAATATGAATTGAAAGATAATGAAATCAAATGCGATTCGAACGAATCTACAAGAATGTTAATTCCCGGAAAGAAAAATGAAGATAACAGTAGTGATGAACATGAAACTGAGAGCCTTTAATCGTAACTATTAAAAAGGAAGAAACGATACTGATATCTTTTAAGTTTAACAATAGAATTAGAAAAGAAGTTTGATTTTTAATGGCGTACAATAAATTTAGTAACAAGTAATCAGCCTTATCGTGTGTGTACAACTTAAAGTTAGTCGACTTTTATTATTAATTTAATATATTTGAAATAAGTTCTATTAAAATGAAACTGAATCAGTAACGTATCCCCCTTAATCAATGTTTGATTACAAATTTTATCTAAAATTAAGTATGTAATTTGTGTTCTACTTTTTGACGTCATAATGAATGTTATAATCTATGATTCTATATGACAGCGATGGCGAATCTCTTTCTATGAATGAAATGTGACGTCATAATGCGTGTGACGTTAAGGACTATATTTTATGTAAAAATGCTTCGCTGAGTATTAAAATTTTAATTTTTACGCATTCAGGTTTATTGTACCTTTTTTATGCCACTTTATTTTAGATAAACTTATTACATACATTTAAGTGCAGGTACAACTACCTGTATCACGTCTTGACGGATGCATACATTCCGCATCACAACTTGACGCTACTGAATCAGTACCGTATCCCCCTTCATCAATGTTTGATCACAAATTGTGTTATTTACAAAATCTGTTATATAAAATATAATCCAATCGGATGACGTTTTGATACAATTACAGCTATCTTTATTTAGTTACAATTTGCTGATAGGAAGAACTTTTAGCACTAGCTCAACAATAACCGGCTACTTTTTATCAAGATACTATTTAAAATTAATCGAGTAACATATTTCGTTTAGCTCTTTCCATTTTTGTGACAGATGGGGCTTAAAACTTGTAATTGTATAGTGCAATCGCATCTCTACATATATTGATTTAACTCTTAGTTTGATTAGATGCTATTCTGGTCTTCTTCAGCGATAATTTTTTTTTAATTTTTGGTCACAATATATCAACCAAACAGTCTTTAAAAATCATATATGTTTATCTATCTTGTTCATTCAGCTTCTTAAATGTTTAAAACAACAAGATTCCAACAGTACTACTGTTATATTGTTTGATAACCATGTTTATAGGTCTTGTGATGTTATAATTAAAGTTTGGAGTGCTACTGTTTCCCAAAGTTTGTCTCGATTAGTTTCATGAAGAAAAATTGTTGACTTTTTTACACGTTTTAAATGGGCAAGAGCAAATCCAGATTCAGACTAATACAAAACATAAACAAAAACAGAAGGTAACTCGAACCATATAAAACCATGGTTATACGGTCAGGTCTCCGGACTTGTAAGCAGTTCCTGATTCTAGTTGGACACTGTCGAGTTTATCATGTATTTATATCGTCTCATTCCGTTTTTTTTTTAAATGGAAAAGCAGCGTTGAGAATCTTTATTCTTTTTTAAAGCTGCAAATGGTGGATCGTGGTATGGATTGTGGAAAAATCAAACGTTTAAATGCTGTTACATTGGGAAAAAGACACTAATCGTAGATGTCTACCGGGTCTTTTGAATGTTCGGTATTTACATTTGATTAATGCCACTCCTGAAATGACAGGTGTCGCAGTATTAAGGTGACCCGTTTTCAAAAGTTTTGGAACAATTTATGGAACACCGCCGATCATGATATAAACAGATTTTTTGTATTGAGGGTTCAAGAATTTAGAGCACAATCATCGATTTGTATAGCAAGTCCAAAGCATGTTTAAACCATTTTGCGGTTTTCAAGAACATCGCAAGGAAAACTGTTATAATAACTTGCTTTCAATTTAAATAATATTATAAGAATTCAGGCTTCCATTTCACAATAGAGTGATCTATGAACAATATGACTTTTTTGTGATTACGTTGGAAACTGCATTTAAAGAAATAGATCGTTTTGCGTTACACGTATGATTCTGCCATTTTTGCCGATGTAAGAGCTTGTTGTAAATCTGTTGGCTTGTTGGCCGGAACAAAAAAAAACGCCATTCGATCAGGAAGATCACTAACAAATTTTTCCCAAAATCTCGTGGTCTGGTTTTTGAAGTTAACTACCCTTTTCCGTCAGACTGCTAGAAAGGTCAAATTTGACCAGGTTTGAAACATAATTGTCATGATCCCTTGTCATGTCGCTAAGAGAGAAAAACCACGTTACCGCATGCCCCTTAAGCTATAAGTGAAAAGCAGCAACTCGCTTATCCAACAATTCATTTAATAATGAAGGTAATTACTAAATACCGAACACCAAGGAAAATGTCAAAGAAGACAATTCACAAAGTAATTCAAGAAACTGGCAATTTCAGAACAAACAATCATAAATATAGCAACTACAGCAATGATCCTGACTTTGTACAGGCATTTCGAAAGAAATGGTGAGTTAAATGGCATGGTATGACCTTATATTCTACTTCCAAACACCTGCTTCTTTTAAACAATTTCATTGGTTGATATTTTGAAGGTGTGACGTCATTTGAAAACCTTCTCGCCCGGGAATTTCCTAGCTAAGTTTGTCAGGGTTTCGTTGACACATGGGACACATAAACCCTGACTTGTGATGATGATATTCACAAATAACACTTTATTCTCAGATTATTTAGGAATAAATATTTTACAAAAACCGTGCACTCTATCTCTCTGTCTCTCTCTTCAAAGAACAACAAAAATGCCCTTACTTTCCGGGATATTAAACTATTTCACCCACATCGGCAATTACAATTCAAACATACAACATCGCATTAAGGGTATAGACTAATAAGCTCTCTAAATAAGAATAATGTGTCTTGGTGAGATGAAATGTCTAAACGTGGACAGTTACGTTCATTCAAACCATCTAAACAATTTGACAGATCTCAAATAACACAGCGCCGTGTTTATCTAGTACTTGTAAAACGTATGAAAGTCTGTTTTATACAGTTATTTTCTTGCTAAGATAAAGGTAAGAAGTTTTATCACTCGCGTTTTACAAATGCTATTTATCGGCACTTCCTCTTGCACGCGACCACATATTACACTGTGCAAATATACTCATCCATAACATGCAAGAAAATACGTAATAAATATATTAAAACGTGTTCTTTCCATTTAGGACTGGCAAGTCACAACTCGGAAAAAATGTTATTAAAACAGTTGTATTAAAACAAAACATATACATGTAACAAGATGATGTTTCTCGGAGACACTGATATCAGCTTGACACATATTGATAAATACCCCTTTTTCCAAATTCACTTAAGCGTGAAATATTTTACACAGCTCTACAGAATTTTGCCAGTAAAGAGATTTCATTATGTTGTAACTGTGTGCCAAGTTCAATAAAGATGCGAAGTCATCTTCATAAAAACAAGATTCGCGTTAAGGTAAAAATGAAGGAACATAAAACACGACATTAAATATACCGTATAACCATATAACAATTGATATTGAATAAACATACTTTGGATCCCAAATGTAACAGCATTAACGACATCATATTTGTAATGTTTGGACATGTTTTTCAACACACTGTTGGTATTCCAATGGGTACAAATTGTTCTCCTCTCCTCGCCAACCTGTTTGGTACTCTTAATAGGCTGAGCTCCTGAAAGGTCTGCTGAAGAAGACAAAAAAGTCTCTGGCCTAGACATTTAATTTCACATCGTTTATGATGCTTTGTCCCTGAAGAATTCTTCGCATTTACATTTATCTATACCCTAACGAGCTTAAAATTAAAGACACCATTAATACACTTAGAACGGCTTTTTAATTAGACCTGCTTCTAGAAATAGACTCGGGAAAACTAAAAACTTGACTATATACGACAAACGTAACGACTTCAGCTTTTCATTGTCAACTTCCCGTTCATCGATAGTAACATTCCAGCAGCTCCAGCGTATGGTATGTACATTTCACAACTTATACGTTATGGTAGATCCTGCGTATTGTATTCCGATTTTCTGGACCGCTCATTGCTGTTGAATAGTAAGGGTTTGTTGTACCTAGGTTTATGTTATCTCTTCAAAAACTATGACTAAATAGATCGCTATGAGAAATCAATATCTCTCAAATACGATCGGACATTTTGGCTTAGTCATAAATACTGGAATTGAAGTTTAGACATGACGATGAGTAACACTCAATTTTTAGAATTAAAATTTGGTTTTGTAAAATAAATACTTACCATCATAAATTTAGATATTCTCCCTATTCACAGCTTGTGAACCGGAAGTACTACAAATAAAATACCCTTTGAGACAACCCCCATTCCCTCCTGGCGCATGTGCACATATACTCTCCATCATTTTCTGTGAACCAAACAGCTAGTTCCCAGAGGGGGATGAAGGGGAGGTGGGAGGGACCTTATATTTATGATGGTAAGTATTTATTTTACAAAACCAAATTTTAATTCTAAAAATTGAGTTTTTATTACAATAAATACGTTACCATCATAAATTTAGATATAAACTGAATTTAACGTAATGCTGAATCCCCCTCAAAATTGGGGGGAACCACCACCTGTTGAGCAGTAACCAAAGGTCCCAAAGCAAAGAGGTTGTCACAATGATGGGGCATAGAGCGCAAGTAGTGGTTATAGAAGGTACTGTCTGACCTCCAATAACCAGCTGACAAAACCTCAGATAAAGAAGAGGAATTAAAAATATTCCAGGAGGAGGCTAACGCTCTTACTTCATGTGCCTTAACTTTATGCTTAGATAAAGTATTAGGAGGAGAGGATTTGTAAGCCATAAGGACAGTTTGACAAATCCAAGTAGAAATGGTTTTTGCTGAAATATCCTGCACTCCCTTTTTAATAGGTATAAATAGACGGGTAGAGTTAGGTCTTCTCAGGCTAGAAGACCTAGATAAATATTCCAGCAAAGTTCTAACTGGACACAAAGTCTTATCACCGGCCACTGCAGGTAAAGATGGAATGGTGATAATCCCAGAGCCTTTGTCTGCCAATTGATTCTTGGCTAGGAAAGAAGGATCTGTTAACAGTGTCACTGAAGTCTTGTCTGCTGTAAATCGCATACAGGATTCAGAAATAGAAAAAGCATGAATCTCACTCCTCCTTCGTCCAGAAGCTAAGGCCAGAAGAAAACAACATTTATAAGATAAATGTTGGAAACTAGTAGAGGACAAAGGTTCAAAAGGAGAAAGCTGTAAGGCTTTCAAAACTACAGCCAAGTCCCAAGGAGGAACCAAACGTCTCTGTTTGGGACGCTCCAAGTAAAAATTTTTAATAAGGAGAGACAAAAACTGGTTTTCTCCAAAATTCTCACCTCCAAAAAGGTGAATAGTTCTGAAAATAGCAGACCTATAACCTTTAATAGTAGATGGTGCAAAACCTTGATCCTCAAAAAGAAAAATGAAAAAATCAGCTAACTGTTGTACAGAGGTTGAGAGAGGATCAATTTGTTTCGAGTTACACCAAGAACAAAAGATTGACCACTTGGAATCATATATGGCCCCTGTGGATTGTCTAACTGATCCAGAGATACGCTTGGTTGCCCTGCCAGAAAAGCCTCTCTTTCTGATTCCTGACCTGATAGCATCCAAGCGTGAAGACGTAGAAGCTGAACACCTGAGTGTAGCTTCCTGCCTTTGAACTGTGATAATAGATCCTTCCGAAGAGGAAGACAAAGAGGATTTGCACAGGACAACTGCAGCAGATCTGGAAACCAACTCTGTCTCGGCCAGGCTGGAGCAATAAGAATGGTCTTGCAACCGTCCTTGCGAATCTTGTACAGAATTCTGGGAAGGAGACGAAAGGGAGGAAACATGTAACTGAACATCCCTTTCCAAGGAATCGACATAGCATCTACTGCTATCGCCTTGTCGTCCGGAATGGGAGATACATAGGTTTCCAGTTTGTGATTTAAACTGGTTGCAAACAGATCTATGTGGGGACGATCCCACAACAGAATGATCTGCTGAAAAACTGCTGGATGTAATTCCCATTCCGTATTCACAGGATTCTGAGAGCGAGATAGAAGATCTGCTACAAGATTCTGTCTGCCTGGTACATGCCTCACTGTCAGAGAAGTATCGATTCTGTTGCAAAACAGAAGAATCTCTCTGCAGAGAAGAAACAGAGGGTAAGAGTGGGTTCCGCCCTGGTTCTGAAGATAAGCCACCACAGTTGAATTGTCTGTGGCTATCAACAGAGGCTGACCCTGAACTACTTCTATAAAGTGTCTCAGGGCCAGCAAAACTGCCCTCATCTCTAGAACATTGATGTGATCCTCCAACTCGAGAGGAGACCAAAGGCCTGAAACTGACCTGCCTTCCAGATAAGCGCCCCAACCTGAAAGGGAGGCGTCTGTGAACAGCGTCAGTTTTGGAGCCGGGGGATCTAGAGGTAAACCTTTTAGAAGGTTCTCCCTCTGTAACCACCAATTGAGATGAGGGAGAAGTTGAGGCTGCACAGGAATGAGAGCTTCCCATTCCTGAGATGCTGGATGCCAAAACTCCATGAGATACCACTGAATAGGTCGAATGTGAAGACGACCCAATGGTACTATGTCCATCAGTGATATCAGGAAACCCACTTACTGAAGGAAACGTCGAGCAGGGATAGAAGAGGCTTGCGAAATCTCGATCACTAGCTGGTGTAACTTCAGAATTTTCTCCTCTGGAGGAACAACAATGCCCAAGACTGTAAGGTACCTTTCCCCGAGAAAAATGAAATCTTGACTGGGGAGAATGTCTGATTTCTCCCAAGAAATCAGAAATCCCAATTTCAAAAGAAGATGGATTACAAATTGGGTGTGTTCTTCCAGAAGAGAAAAAGACTGATTCTTCACCAGAGAATCGTCGAGGTAAGAGTGAATGAAAATCGACTGGGTGTGAAGAAAAGCCACAACCGTCTGAAACACTCTTGTAAATACCAAAGGGGCCGTGGAAAGGCCGAAGGGCATTGCTTTGAAAGCATAAACCTTGCCTGCCCACACCAACCTGAGATACCTCCGAAACCTGTGTGCTATTCCAATATGGAAGTAGGCATCGGTCAAGTCTAGAGAGGTAGTCCACATCCCAGGAAGGATGGATGCCCTGATTGACCTGTTGGTTTCCATTTTGAAATGGGGAACCACCAAGAACCGATTCAGGGCCGAAAGGTCTAGCACCGGTCTCATTTTCCCGTTCTTTTTGGGAACCAAAAATAGACGGGAATAAAAACCTGGACTGATTGGTGGAATAACTTCCTCCAACACACCTTTCTGAAGCAGGGTTCCCACCTCTTCCTGCAACAATCGATTCTTGACAGAATCTCTTGTCTGGGAAAGATCCAAGGGAACTGACGACAATGGGGGGACCTCCTGAAAATGAAGTCCCAGTCCCCTCAGTAGTACTGAAAGAACCCACTTGTCTTCTGTAATCAGTTGCCACTGAGGAAGAAAGTGAGACAACCTGCCCCCCACTGGGATCCCAGGAAGAGGAGTAGTAAAAAACACCTTTTCCAAGGGAACCCGGGGAAGTACTACCGGAGGGGAAAGCCCATCATTTCTGCTGTTTCTTCCTCCTCACAAATCTGCGCTTCTTGCAAGCAGAAGAAGAAGGAACAACAGAACTAGGGTAAGCTGATCTCTTCCCACCAAGTGTGGGCCGAGATACTGAACCCTGAGGTTTGGCAGAGGAGGAGTGTGACTGAGACGTCGACACTTTCCTCTTACCATCGGAAAGTTGAACATCAACTTTCACAGTGTGAGGGGCCTTGTTAACCTCAGTATGAAGTTTATCCAAGGACATCCCAAACAACTTCTCTTGAAAAAGAGGAGAAAATAACAACGACTCCTGCAAAACCTCAGAGACGGGAGATTTTTCTAAAATTTCTTGCCTCTTGGCAAAGGAAAAGTTAGCCAGAGTGCCAAGCAACAGTAACTGCGAGGCCCCTAGGCTACCATCCACTTGCAGGAGAAAAGCTTTAAGCTCGTTAAACTCCTCTCCCTTGTCTTTCAGCAAGGTTCCAGCCGCTGCCAAAAAATGCTCAGCATTCTGGAGTACTGAAGACAAAAGTCTGAGGTTGTTCTCCGACTTTGCCCACAAAGCCTGAGATAACCTCAAACCGTCCACTGGTTTAGAACCCAAAACCCCAGAAAAAGCCTTATCAACTGCTGGGGCCAACTTTCCCATGGAAGAACCGTGGATCTCAAAATCCCTCGGCTTGACCTTACCTGGGAAAGACAGAGGACCAAAACCAGTGAACTTCTGAGGAGTTGAAGAAGCTAACTCCTGGAAAGTAGAATTAATAGTCAAGAAGGCAGACTTGAAATGTCCAGACTCTGGAAAGGACCTATAACCCTTAGGGTTGTCCTTAACAAGACCAGAACACGTCATAAAATCAGACGGTGGAATGGTCTTATGAGGAGGGGAGGAAAGAGGGAAGCTACCAAGCCCCCTCTGAATGGCATACACCCTATTCCTCAGAGAATCTGGAACCGAAGATGGAGAATCCTGTGCAACAGGAGATATAGGATCTGCTGTTGCAGAAAGAGAATCCTCATCCTCTGACAAGAAAACCGCTTCTTGACTACGAGGAGCCAGAGAAATGCTATCACTCTCCTCCTGGATAGCAGTAGGCGCCTGGGTAGCTAAATTGGATGACTCAGAAAAAGAAGAAGTCCTATTTTCCAGGAGAGATATTCGATTCCCTAATTGCAAGAATTGGGCATTAACCACCGCTTGCAACTTGGAAATAGAACATGTCAGGGCCTTTATATCTTCACTAAGGGAAGACTCTAAAGGCACCCGACTAGCCATGTCCCTAGAACCTTGCCAACCAGGGGGCAAGGAAAAAGGGTCATAAGGGGGGTAGCCCGGCAGAGGTGGATACTGATAATTTAAAGGCCACATTGACCTGGTAAAGGAATCACTCCTTATTCCCGTGGGAAAAGTCTCAGAAGTGTAGACAGAACTTACCACCGAACTTACCACGGAGTCTACTGGTCTTGTAATGGTATGGGTAGCCTTATTAACCGCCGAAAGCCTAAGCTGAGAGGCCGAGCTACGAGGGGCGGAAGCAGTAAACCCTGGAAGAAAGGAAGCATCAGGGGCTACACTCTTATCCCAAAATTCATCCGTGGTGGTCAATGACCGCCACGGTGACAATTCTATTCCGTCCTCCTCCTTGTCACCAATGTTTTGTGACATTGACATGTTCAAGTAAGTCTAATTTTTCTAAATATTACCTGAACTCTTCACAAAATTAAGTAATAATATAATTATTATACAACAAATCTTCACAAACTCTTCCGTATATTACAGACTAAGACTGCAACACATTCACGTGCAAGCTGTTTGGTGAAACCGGAAAAAATGATGGAGAGTATATGTGCACATGCGCCAGGTGGGAATGGGGGTTGTCTCAAAGGGTATTTTATTTGTAGTACTTCCGGTTCACAAGCTGCGAATAGGGAGAATATCTAAATTTATGATGGTAACGTATTTATTGTAATAAAATCGACGGGTGTCTAATTAGAGTTGGAACGGGAACTGCTTTCTCGTATATTTGGCTATACCCGGATGTGTAATTATCCGTTGTTATGTGGGTTTCCTTGCCTTTCGTATTTGCTTTTTCTAAGTGGACGTTAAAAGCATTCATTTTATTATTTTAATTAAATGAAAAATATCAAGGTCACAAAAATATATATGTGAACGATCTGAATTTAGAATTGCGTGTTTTTTATTCATTCATATTGTCTTGATTAAAACAAATATAGTATTTTGATTTTTTCTGTAATACAAAACCAGCAAAAGTCCAAAATGGGATATATAAACGAAGTTACAAAGGACATGTAGAATGTTTATGCTGGTCATATCAATGATCTACCCTCATAATATAATTTGTGAGATAACAACACCTACATTTGTTAATGCTTTCAATTGTGTTCATAAATTCATGCAAGTTTTCCAATCAGTCTAGTTAATAAAAATGATGAGAAGGGTCGCAATAATTGGCGCTGGCTGTAGTGGTTTGACTGCCATAAAGGCATGCCTAGAAGAACACCTGCAACCAGTCTGTTTTGAAAAGGAAAACGACATCGGAGGATTATGGAACTACACGGAAAAACCAGTTGTCGGCAAGGGTAGTGTTTACAGATCTACTGTCATCAATGTGAGTAAAGAAATGATGGCTTTCAGTGATTTCCCGCCACCTGAGCACTTCCCTACCTTTGCACCTCATGACAAAGTACTAGAATATTTCCGTCTGTATGCAGACAATTTCGGCTTACGTCAATTTATAAAGTTTCGCACTACTGTGGAACGGGTAAAACAGTCTGAAGACTACGAAGAGACTGGCAGATGGACTGTCACATACACCAGTGGGACGAATAGAGAGTTCATGACTGAAATTTTTGACGCAGTGTTGGTGTGTACCGGTCATCACACATTTCCACATTTTCCTGTGTTCCAAGGGCAGAAATTGTTCAAAGGGGAAATTATTCACTCGCATAGCTACAGAGAGAGTTTTCCATATAAAAATAAACGAATTCTGGTGGTTGGTAAGTCACATTTTTTATAAATATGACAAGTATATAAGTAAAATTACACGTGACTATATATAAAAACTTTATTCAATAATGCATAATTATACCCCTAAGGGTTGAAAGCATACAAATAAACAATTACAAATAAACATTGAAACTTCAAATACACAAGATTGTTTAAGTGCATTTATAATAACAACTATATATGATAAATAAAAGTATTATCAGTAGTGGTGAATCATGCAATCACAGGTTCCACTTTCCTCAGTACAAGTGACTTTTTTATAAATGGAGCAACGTGTTGCAAGTGATTCGATGACGACAATATTTTCACTAGGTTATTTATTTGTATTATGTCATTTTCCAGTTTGAAAGTTTTAATATTTTTATGTTCAAATTCATCTCTAATAGATTTGTATTTAGGGCATTTGAAGAAGAAATGGAATTCGACTTTAAGGTCATTTGTATGACAGAACTGGCATATTCTATTTTCTCTTTTTATTCGTTTATATCGCCCTTTTTTCAATTTCTAAAAAGTGATCACTTATTCGCATTTTGCATATGTTTTTTCTATTTTCGAAATCAGTTTTCATAATGAAACTTTCAATTTTGTATTCAGTTTTAATTTGGCTGTATAGAAATATTTTATTGTCATTAGTAGATGAATTTAGTTTATTAAAGAATAAGTCTTCATATTTTTTTCAATTTTTGTTTCATATTATTAAGAGATGTTTGATTCAAGTATTCTAATTTGTTTAAATCAATATCGTTTGATATGCATATATTATTTACATATGAATACCACGAATATGTTCCATTTGTATGAAGATTTTTTGGTAAAGTAAAAGCATCGTCCAATAATGGATTGCTAGTGCGACTTAAAAATCTTATTAGATACTTGACGGATTGCATTTTAATGAATGTATCTAATGGATATTGAGCTAATTCGGCTCGAGCTGCTATATTAACTGCTTGTTTGCTGAGTCCCAATATAAATTTACAGAATTTCAAATTTGATTTTTCTATGTAGCTAGTATCTATAAGTGAAATGATATCAAATTTTGGATTATCTTTGCTTCTGTTTAAAGATTTAATAACTTTTTCATAAAAGTCCATATACCAAATTTCTGAGTTATATGTAAGGATTGGTCTAACTAAAGATTCAAAAAGTTTTTTATATACGTTTAAAGGTATATTTGTTAGTGGGTTTAAATATTTAAACTTTGAGAACATTACTTTGTTTCCCTTTTTGGATATCTCTAAATGCGAGGAGTGAAATTTTCCTGACGATTCAATAATATTTCCTAGATATTTATATTTCAATACTATTTCTATTTTTTCTTCACCAATGAAAAAGTCATTTTTATTATCTATTATATTTTTTTGTTTGAATATCATAATTTTAGTCTTTTTTGTATTAATTGAAAGTTGCCAATTAAGACAATATTCATGTAGTTTGTTTATAGATTTCTGAAGTCCTTTTGGAGTTTCAGAAAGTAGTAGGATATCGTCTGCAAACATTAAACAGATTAGAGACATATTTTCAAGTGTAACTGGTTTACATTCCTGAGAAAAAATGTCAGGGATGTCATTTATATATATATTAAAGAGTAGAGAGCTTAGGTTATCTCCTTGTTTCACATCTATTTCTATAGTAACAGATTCCGATAAAAAGTGTTGCGATTTGACCGAGGCAGTGGAACATTGGTACAAGTTTTTGTTGTATTATATATAACTTTTTTCCTAAGTCTTTATTTTTTAACAGTTTATATAGTAGACCGATTCTCCAAACAGCATCAAAGGCTTTCCTTAAATGTACAAAACAGCCAAAAACTTTCTTTTTTTCATTGTTGACATATTTATTCAATAAAGTTTTAAGAACAAAGAGACTGTCTGAAGTTCGATTATTTTTGCGGAATCCAAATTGTGAAGGATTTATTTTAGCTTCAAATATGTTTATAAGTCTAACATTTATAATCGAGTTGAAAAGTTTACTTAAACAGTTGGTTAGGGAAACTCCTCTGTAATTTGATAAAGTAGAGGCATCTCCACTTTTAGAAATTGGAACTATGAAGGAATGATTCCATTTTTGAGGGTATAAAGATGTGTCTAGTATAAGATTGAAAAATTTTGCTAAAGCAGACAATAAGACAGAACTACTGTATTTTATTACTTCATAACATATAAGATCAGGACCACAGCTTTTGCCATTCTTTAATCTTTTGATTTGGTCTTTGATCTCAGAAATAGTTATCGGTTTATCTGTATCTCTTTTGAGAAGATTTTGTTCTTGATTTATTAGATCAAGATTTACTTCATTTTCAATGTTCTTATTAATTTTATTTGGATTTCCTTGATCTTTAAAATGGTTAGCAAATTGATTAAGATCAATATTTGGTTCATCTGTTACTTCCTTTTCATGTTTTATGTTTTTCAACATTTTCCAAAATTCTTTGCTCTCATTTGTGGAAAGATTACTAATTTTGTTTATTATATTTTGTTTGTATTCTTTTTTCAATGACTTTGACACTTTTCTTAATGACTTAGAATAAAAAAAGGATTTTTGTTTGATTTCTTGATTATAAGGTAACAATTTAAGTTGTTTACTGTATTTATTTACTGTATTTCTTAATTCAAGATATTTATTATTGATGTGAGCTGATTTTTTCGTCTTTTTTTCTTTTTAAAGTATTTTTGTTTCATGCATTTAGCTGATAAATTATAAATGTCTGATATCTTTTCACTTGCCATGTTAACTCCATCTAAAGTCTTTTCAAAATTATAGTCATTATAGTTTGTTATATTTTGGAAAGTATGGTTTTCGTATAATTCTTTTTCTAATAGCATTCTGGACAATTTTGTCCATCTAAATACATATTCTTGTTTGTTGTAATTGTTTTGAAAGTTGTTTATTATAGCATCACATTTAAGGTAAGTAATTAACTGATTATGATCAGAGAAGTGGGTTGGATATTGAACTTTAAAGTATTTGACTGAGGACAAGAGTCTTTCGCTCACAATTGCATAATCCACCACACTACAACCCTTCTGATTAAAACATGTTATATTTCCAAATAGATCCCCAATAAATCTACCATTGAGAAATCGTAATTTAGCAGAAACACAGAGATCTAATAATTCTCTTCCCTGTACATTGGCAATATTATCTTGTGTTTTTCTTGGAGTTTGGATGTCACCAGAATAATTAATTGGTAATATTTCACTTAGATGTGTATTGTTTTCATCATTTACAATAAAATCAGGTAAGTTGGATGTCCTTGAATTAAAGTCTCCCATAAGTAGTATTTTACCATTTTTTTTATATATTACTTATTTCACTTTCTAAATTTTCATATTCATTATTATAATGAGGCGAGTTAATTGGTGGAATATAAATAGCACATAAGAATATGTCTTCTTTTATACCAAAGAAATTTTTATCTAATTTAAGCCAAATTCTGTTTGGAGATTTTGAAATATTCTTTAAAAATAGAACTCCCTTCTTTATTTCATTTTTTATGTATATGATGATTCCTCCACTGTTTCTTTTGGCTTTTTTATTTTTGGTTCTAGTTGTTGAAATAGACTCATAATTAGGTATTTTAACACAAGTGTCCTTATTTTTCCAAGTTTCAATAAGAATATTGATATCATGTTTTAAACATTCTAAGAATTCAGAATCTCTGTGTTTCTGTCCTAATCCATTTACATTACAACTCGAGATAGAGATGGTTTTAAAGTATTTGTATGATTTTGTATTAAACATATTAATTTATAATTTTGCAAGAAAAAAACTATCAAACCAATCATTCCTTTATTTTTTCTGTCTATCATTTTAAACAATAAAAATCAAATTTGTTGTACCTCTTATATTTCATGTAAATTTAATGTTTAATTATATGTATTTGGAATATACATTTTTCATATCATTATTCATATAAAGTTAGGTCAACCGTTTTGCAAGATTGCTATCTGTTGTAGAAATTTCTCATCTAGACGAACTTTAGATAACAAATTAAATATGTACTTTGTTACAATGTCTACACTGGAACGTGTTTTGTAGGAATAGGAAATTCGGCCGTAGACTTAGCTGTCGACTTATGCAAAGATGCTAAACAAGTAAGCAACTTTACTATTTATTTAAAAAAAATACTAAGATTGAACTTAATACAGAAAATGGCATTTTTAACGCAGGCAGTATGCGAATGAATATTTTCTACAATGCACAAATTTTTCTTTAAGATTTTAAATAACTATTTGGAATTGTTATTATAAAAGCTCTCTAACATCTATTCAATAGTTCCGGTTCGAGTACTGATGAGACTTGATTAGATGAACACGTGCGCTGTGCGGGGTAACTTCTATAATCTTGCTTACTTATGTCAACACAACAACTTACACCACAATTATAGAAGAATGGTACAGTACTTGCACCCGTAAACGCAACACTTTGACTGATTGATAACTGATTGCTGACGGATTTTGGAACGCTGACTGATTGATGATGACGACATCCATCCAAAATTATGAATCCGTCATTACCTTGGTAACCGTCAGCGATCAGTGCGAACAATCCAATCAGTGCGATCCAGAATCCGTCATTTAATTATCACTCTCCGGCACAGAGAACATAACTGGTTCCCAGATATAACCTCTGCCACACGTCATCCTCCATTTACTGCGGGACTACATTTGTCGTCTGCTCGTGACGTTGGTAAACAAAGAACGATATTTGTAAAATAATTCACGAGATCTTATTTATTTTTATATAGTCTTTTAAAACACTTTTGATATATTTTAACATTGAAATTGCTGCGTTTGTACACGAAGCTTATCCGCCATGAGAGATATCTCTCACAATGTCAACCAATGGTATGGCAGAGGTGATTGTGGTTGACGTATGATACCCAGAATCCTTTGCGTGGAGATTGTTTATATTATATGCATAAATCGGTTAGTTTATTGACGGATTCGTATAAATTAATAATTTAAAGATAAAACGGATTCTGCGTCATTTGTATATAATATATGCATTTATTATACCTTTTTTATAATAAAATAAAAACATGCGTTAAAAAGAATTGTAAATACAATGTCTCGTTCTAAATGAATAAATAAACATATTTAAAGAAATTTTTTTTTCTTTATATAATATAATTAAGCACATTTCTTTAAAGCAGGACATATGTGGGAACCGAGTCCTGTAAACCTTCAAAAAGCTTCTATTTAAGGCACATCAGTAACGAAGAGGTAAATGTTTTTTTTTCGTAATCCATTATTGATTCTCTTTTTTTATTCCCGCGACTCGTGATTTTTTGCGACCTGTTACATGTATATTTTTTGTCATATATTAAGCCGACCCGACTCCCCAATTAGTAACAGATTTATTTCACATTTAAGAAAGAACGTGGCCTCTTTTTGACATCATTATTAGTTACTTAAATGTATGCCTGCGTGTTTTTATTTTGTCTACAACATTTTAAATACAATTATAAAACTGTTGTGTATAACAATTGTTCAACTGTTAAACAATCATTGTCAATCAAAACGCAGTGTTTACTAAACAAAAGTTGTATTGTAAAATATACAGCAATTCTTGTCGGAGTTTTATTGGACAGGCAATACAATTTGTTTTAAAAAGTATACGTACAATTACGCTGGATTGTTCCATTTGTTTCATGGCGTCCATTTTTTATTGGGGGTGGGGTGGGAGAAAGCCGGAGTACAGGTAAAAAACCGACAGTCTTTGTCAATTAAAGTGGAGTTGGGGGCACCCTCTCTGCAGTCGTTCGAAAATCCGCAACCTGTTGACAGGCATGTGACAACTAGTAGATGACTAACCAATCAGTCACCTAGGCCCCAATAACGCCGGGGAGAATTGTCTGCGAATACTGAGGTTAAGCGTAAAAATGTGTTACAGATAGACACATGTTTCAGTACGAAATAGTAATTTTTTTAACAAAACGTTATAAATTGTTTAGGTCTTAACATTGTCATTACAGTGTCATGTCGATGAAACAGTGTCATGTCGATGAAACAGAACCATTTCAAAACTTGCCTTTAAAAGAGTGTCATTCAATTTAAACAATAACTTCTTGTTTGCTTTTCTTTCAGCGAGAGTATTTCAGCTCTATTCATGACGAGAATAAGTTAAATATAAATCAATTAGATTTGTTTGCTTGTTTAAATATTGTTTAATCCACTTTCAGCAATTTTTCAGCTATATCATGGCGTCCAGTTTTTATTTGAGAAGGAAACCGGAGTACCCGGATAAAACACCCGTCCTCCAGTAGGAAAACTGGCTCCCTTTCAATTAAGTCGAGTGTACCCTGCCTGCAGTGAGATTCGAACACGAAACCTCAGTGTTGACAGACCACGTGATCAATAGTTGATGAACTAACATCACCACTCGGCTCCTTCAATCAATTAGATAAAGATGGACAAAAGGGCAATTTTGAAAAATATGGGGCATGGGTTGGGGAGTAAGATTTACTTTTTTTCGTACAAGGAGCGTGACACTCTCTAAACATGTCACTATGGTTCGCGGCAATTTTAATATGACCTGAACCACCCCCACCCCCCCCCCCAAAAAAAAATATATATATATAAATAACGGGAGAACATCCCATGTCCGCCAGCTGAGGATGCGCTGGGCAGCTCTGTTAAACCTATCAACCAATTTCAAGTACTTCCTTATTTAAAGGAAACCATTTATACTTATACATCATTAATTGTGGAATGACTTTAAAAGAAATCGTAAAATAAACAATTGCAACGGCTAAAATGCGAAAGCAGAATTGATTTTCGTATCACGCTTACATATTCGCATTTTTAACTCATAAGCTTCGATATACAAACGCTGTAAGTAGTTTAATCTTTATTTGAGATTTAATTCTGTGTAAATTCATGTGACGTAATGAGATAGTGAATAAAATATATAAATAGATGTTTTCGCTTTTGTCGTAAATCGTATTCAGTATTATACACCGGAATTCTTAGGAATTGTGGCACAGTAGTTTATTCTTTATTTGTTTGTTTGTTTGAATGGTGTTTTTATTGGGGGAGGAAGCCGGATTACCCGGAGAAAACCCCGGACCTGCGGTAGGAAAATCCTTGTCAATTAAGATTGGAGTCGAATACACCCTGCCTGCAGTGAGAATCGAACCCACAATCTCTGTGTTGACAGACCACGTGATCAATAGTAGAATAACTACCTTGATCACTCGGCCAACGAGGCCCCTTATTCTTTATTTGAGATTTAATTCTCTGTAAATTCATGTGACACAGTGGGATATATAGTGAATAAAATATATAAATAGATGTTTTCGCTTTTGTCGTGAATCTTATTCAGTATTATACAGCGGAATTTTTAGGAACAGTGGCACATAAGTTTATTCTTTATTTAATTCTGTGTAAATTCATGTGACACTATGGGGTAGTTAATAAAATATATAAATAGATGTTTTCGCTTTTGTCGTAAATCTTATTCAGTATTATACACCGGAATTCATAGGAACTGTGGCAAAGAAAAAAAACTGATCAAACCACGACAAATGATCTTTTTAAGCGTTTACGACGTCGGATGTTAAGGTAGCAGTAACCTATTATTGATCACCAAGTTGTATGTTTGATCTTTACAGCGAGATGGTGTGCTCGACACATCCCTATAAATTTGCAAAGAGCACCAGTTTTCCTGTCGAAACTTTGCTGTTTCGTTGGGTTCTCCAGCTCTTCCCAATAAACACTCGACGTCATATTATATAAACTAATATAATTTTTTAAAAATAGTGTTAAACAAACTTCAAACATACATATAATGCTAACGCGAAAAGGCGAAGTGGAAAAATGTTACGATTTCGCCTTCACGTTTTTCGTGTTTCTCGCTTTTTCCGCTTTAAAACTTTTCGAAGACAAATACGAGATGTACGCCTTGGCATGCAAGGTCAAATATTTTTTGAATTTATTGTGTGTGTGGTTTTTTTCATTTCTTTTTTTAATTATTTTTTAATAAAATGACACTATGTGATGTTTATATGCCGTCAAAGATGCATTAGTGATAGATTTTTTTCGGGGGGGGGGGGGATTTCCATTTATCATTTATAACTTTAGACTAGACGTTTTCCGCTTTCAAAATACGGACGTGCGCCTTGGCACGCGAGATGCTTTTTTAAAGTCATTGTGTGTGTGCGTTTTTAAATTTACTTTGTTTTAATTATTTTGTTACACTATGTAATGTTTATATTTCGTCACAGAAGCATTAGTAATAGATTGGGGGAATTTCCATTTTTTTATTAATAACTTTAGACCAGTTTTAGCCTTAATATTAGATAAAACGATCCATCAATGAGGACATAACAGCTGACATTTTTATACTTCTAATATTTGCGAGTGAAACGAATTTTCACATTTCGAAATATTAGTTTTACTAACCGGAAGTTGAATGGACGGATTGGAGCGATCAGTCCAAATCAATCCGTCAGATCAATCAAATCGTTCCATATCCGTCAATTGACGGATGGACGGATTGGGAACGATCTGACGGATTGGGAACGATTTGACTGATCTGACTGATTGATAACTGATTGGTGACGGATTTTGGAACGCTGACGGATCGCTGACGGATTGATAAAAGTGTTGCGTCTTCAATCTCAAGTACTGTATATTTTAAGCATTATTGTACACTTTACAGTCTATCAATATATTATGTACCTAGAGTATCGACTTAAAACGTCTCCTTTAATAAATCTTTAGAAAGACACTTTCAATGAACTATATGCTAGATGTTTACATACTTCGTCATTCAAAATTAGATTAATGTACTTTATGAAACATTACCACTTCAATGGGTCTCAATTATTGGCGTAAAAGAGACTGTGTTCACATTATTAAGAAATATTTTCTGCAAGTAATAGTACTAGTTTGAGAACGCGGTTCAAGGATTGGAGTCGCGAAAGATTTGAAAAGGATTGGGTGCTTTTTTTTAAGGACAGTAGGCGTGACGTGAGAGATTCAAGATTTATATGGTGTTGGTCAAGTTAAACTTTATCTAGTTAAGTGTTGGGAAATTCAAATTAAATGCTAAATTTAAGAGTTTTTTTTCATAGTGTAATACATATAATATCATTTAGCATTACGAAATAATACGAAGAACGGCAAAAATTCTCGTGTTACGGATGCTGAGCTGATTGCATCAAAACACAAAATGGCTACTTTGAAAGAGAGATAATAATAAAGAATTATGACATGTCTAAAGCAATGAGGATAAAGATTGAACATTGTTTCTTACCGCTGAGTTTCTGGCAAACATTTATAACAAAAAAACTCGACAAATTATA
Organism: Limnoperna fortunei; assembly: GCA_944474755.1. Lineage (NCBI taxonomy): Eukaryota > Metazoa > Mollusca > Bivalvia > Mytilida > Modiolidae > Limnoperna > Limnoperna fortunei. The sequence continues at coordinate 71,826,473 of OX104111.1, forward strand.
GAAAATTGGTTTAATTGTACAACGTGAATCCAATAAGTATTTTAATGAATGATTGTCGTTTAACATACAAACATATACTTTAGTCTTTGCTTTTGGGTACAGCGACATCGTTGTTGAAAAAGCATTACTTCGGCTTTTATGTTGAGTATAACGCCACCATTATTTCCGCTTTAATGCTGTTTAATGAAAGTACGTTGACATCATTACTTCGGATTTAAATACTGAATACAGCAGCTTCATTACTTAGGCTTTAATGTTAAATATAACGCCACAAGTACGTCGACTTTCATATTGAATACAGCGGCATAATATCTTCGGCTTTTGTTTAAAACAGCAATGTCATTACATCGGTTTTAATATTAAACACAGCGACAACGTTTGGCTTTAATGTTGAATACATTTACACCATTACTTCGGCTTTAATATTAAACACGTCAAACATCGTTACTTTAGCTTTATTATTACACGAATATAATTTGATTGCTCTAAAAAATATTTAACGGGTCATGTTAAATCGCACTGAAATTGCATCAAAATATGGTTATTTCTGTCTTGTGCATAGTTCCGCTGCACATGCGGTCAAGCGGAATCCAATATTAACTTATTTTCTGATCCGATCATAAACGCGTTTGTAACACACCAATCTTTTCAACAACAATGAAAGCGTTTTTTGAATAGATATGATACGATAAACAAGAATCAGTTGGATTTATTCAAGTAATAAAACAGTCACTGACTTTGATATGCGGCCTATATCGGTATTTCTCAACCCCGTGAATATTACATTCTTTGTGGTTCAGAACTCCTGAAAGCGACCAATATCAAAGTTAATATTACAGTGACATCTTGATTTCTGCTTTGATGCTGAGTACATTGACGTCATTACTTTGGCATTATGTTGAACACATCAACATCGTTACTTTGCTCTCATATTGAATACATTTACATTTACATTTACAATTACATAATTACTGCGGCTTTCGTGTGGAGTACATCGACATCATTACAGCTTTAATGTTGAATACATTGGCATTATTACTAAGCTTTAATGTTAAACACATCAAAAACGTTACCTTGAGTGTTAAACACATCGACATCATTACTTCGGCCTTAATGTTGAATAAATCGACGTCATTTTTGGTGCCATAATGTTGAATATTTCAAAATTTATTTAATATTCAGACGTATATAACATATTTCAGATGAGCAATGAAAAACACAAAATAAGTTAAACAAAGAATTCTAATATGACGTGCTTTAAAGGCTTTGACACCACAACTGTGGTTAAAATATGTTTTATGTATGAGCAACACGTGACGAGAAGGGCGTGTCTTGAAGGGCTTTTTCAATAAAAAAACTTCAACTCCAACCAGAAAGCTGTTGCGTATCACGTATTCTGGGAACATACTGGGACGCTTCCCAGTGCTCGACCCACAGAGCAGCCCAGCGCGTCCCCGGGTGGCGGATAAGAGACCCTCTCGTTGGGGGGTTGTCAGGTCATAATACGGAAAGCCTGTGTAGATTTCGAAAAAGAGTAGGCTCATTGTAGCCGCCACAAAAGGCTAAATTCTTTGACCCTACCCAATACTCCGTACTTTTCCAGTTGCAGTCAAAATTGTGTTCCCTGTGTCCGATCCCACCCCTTTTTAATTGATGTATTGTTTGTTAACTTGTTCCCGTCCTGAATATAGCTGAAATACTGCTCGCTGGACGTTAAGTAAACATCCAACCAATCAATCGTATCAAGTATTAATGTTATAAATAGCGACACGCGCTATGATTATAAGTTGCAATGTATTGTTTTACATTGACGGAATAGCCAGTTTATGGCGGAAATGGTGTTGGCCATAGGTACATGAATATCATAAATGTACCGTAATTGTCTTATCGGAATAGAAATAATTCACGGAGGCAGTGTTTTATTGTTGATTTACAACGGGATGGGCATTTATATCGTTATTTTATCTCTCGTTTGGAATAAAATAATGCAGCATTAAAGGCCATCCCGTTATAAAACAATGATAAACCACAACCTCTGTGAATTATTTTTTAAATATACTAAGTATACATTTTGTACAGTTTGCACGAAAAATAATTAAATAGTAATATCGATAATAAAAACAGAAATACATATACACTATACTAGTAATCTGATTAACGATTGTACTAAATAAGCAATATAATTAAATGGTGCATTATAACTTCGGCTTTAATGTTGAACACATCGACAACGTTTAAACTGTGGCTTAAATGTTAAATATAGCAATATCATTAATTCTGCCTTTATGTTGAATACATTAAATTCATTTCATATCAGTAAAATTATGTTTGTTTTAATTGGATAAAACAAGGTCAGCTGGTATTAGATAATTTGCAGTAATTTGACGTGAGGGCATTATCACGCCCACGGGCGTTATCACGTCGTGGTAATGCCCTCTGCAGTAACAACCAAGATAAAACTGTTTTTGTTTTTAATTTATAAACAAATATATGTACATGTACAACCCAAATGAGGAACAAATGTCATAAAGTTTAGAAAACTAACTGTGTATTGCCTAAAAATGCCAAACAATGATATATAATGAGGCCAAACATTCAAATCATACAGCAAGCAGCTGCACATACATAATACAGTCTTAAACACGTGGTTTCTTAATTCTTCAATAAAATAAATATAATAGTCGCTTAATATAATAGTCGCTTATATAGCTGGCATTGCCATGATACTTGACAGCACTCGGGAGAGTGGTATTGCCTTTAACATTGATAATGCACTCGCCTTTGGCTCGGGCATTATCAATGTTTCAGGCAATACCACTCTCCCTTGTGCAGTCAAGATATCATGACAATGCCCTCTATATAAGCAACTATTGTATAAAACTTCGGCCTTAATGTTAATTAAATTGACGTCATACCTTCGGCTTTAATGTTAATTAACCTCACTTCATTAGTTTGGCTTTAATGTTGAAACAGCGACATTATTACTTGCATGGGCTTTTATGTTGAATACATTGACGTCATTACTTCGACTTTAATGTTGAATACAGCAACATCATTACTTGAGGCTTAAATGTTGAATACAGCGACATCATTACGTCGGCTTTAATATTGGATACATTGACGTCATTACTTTCGCATTAGTGCTAAATATATTGGCGTCTTTACATGCACTATCGTTTTATGTATAGCACAGCGAGGTCGTTGCTGATGTCGTATAACTATATATTATATTTAACGATGTCGATTGCCGCTATCGCTTGGTATAAATTAATAGAATATAAAGAACCAAGCCGTGTGTAAATGTGTGGAACACTATACCCCCTAAATTATTTCTTAACTTCCATTCGCCATTCGACTTGTCAGTTGTCACTATCAGTTCTTATGCAGTAAGGTGAGCATTTAATAAAAAGTCATAAAAATACAAAACGTTGCATATGTTATTAGACGAAAGACTATCTAACGAATACGACTGGGGCCTCGGTGGCCGAGTGGTCAAGGTAGTTCGTTTACTATTGATCACGTGGTCTGTCAACACTGAGATTGCGGGTTCGATTCTCACTGCAGGCACGGTGTACTCGACTCCAATCTTAATTGACAAGGATTGCCAGTTTTCCTACCGCAGGTCGGGGGTTCTCTCCGGGTACTCCGGCTTCCTCCCCAAATAAAAACTGGACGCCATGAAATAGCTGAAAAATTGCTGAAAGTGGCGTTAAAACACCATTCAAACAAACAAACAAACAAACGAATACGACTGGTCACACCCATCAGAAGTTTTTCACATTTTACAGGTATATTTAAGCACCAGAAGAGGAGCATGGGTAATCAGCAGAAAATGTGTTTTCGGGATACCAGCTGATGCCATTGCAAACAACAGGATTTTATTTTCATTTCCTAAGCAATTTTTGAATTGGGCTGTTCAGTTTTTCGCGAATCTACATTGCAATCATACAATGTTTGGACTGAAACCAAAACACAAGTATGTATTTATGGTCAAGATGTACCGAGTCGATATAAATTTTACATTACTTTTTCAATCAAATTAAACAAAAAAACATATTATGAAGTTTTGATATAATAGCTCACTTAAAAAAAGGCACTAGAAAAAATTATGAACGTGTAACATGTTACAAATTGATTAAATTAGAATATCGCTTGTTGAAATGAGCTCAACACAGTAAGTCATAACGCTCAGCTTACAAAGAAAAGTTCGTACTAAACATGAAACGGCTTTAAGCAAATCTCATCGTGTTATCATATTTGTTTGACACTGGATTGTTTTTATCCGGGTTTTACCTACGAAGCTTATTAAATCTTTTCGTAACTTCTTGGATAAACACGAACAAAATTCGAAACACAATTACACATCTCTATTTATCGATAAGGGGTCTTGAGGCACATCCAACAATAAACGACGACCTGCCAGTCAGAATGATGTCATCTCAAATTATACTCAAGCCAAATATTCACCATTTCACCGACAATTCCGTGTGGTTTGACAACACTGAATCAGTAGAAGTTGACGTTGTTGTATTCGCCACAGGTTTGTTTTATGCATTTATAAACAATGAATGTGGAATAGTCTCCCTTTAACGATATCCACAATCTCTTAAGTTAGAACAGTAGTAAATATTTCGGCCATAGTTGAAAATTCTAGCATTTCCGTGATGTGCATAACTTTCTGCATTCCTTAGCATCTACATGAGCTATAAAATTAATAAAATTTCATTCAACATTAAAAAAATTTGTGCCATATATCCGTGACCAATTCCTTTTTGCAGTAGTTAGAACATTTTTAGACGCTTTCTGACTTTAGAGGGGCAGTGGTAAAGACCTTCTCAGAACAAATGGCAGTTTAATTTCTTTTTTACTTTCCGCTCAAACTTGTCCGCACAGTTTTTCTGAGATGAAATGTCCAATCAGTATGAAACTTTGGGAACATGTTAGGGATTAACTAAAGTTTTGCAATCCATTATTGGAATTTTCAAAATGCCTGCCTTTTCCATGGAAACAGGGGTAATTATATAGGACATTGCATTATCTTGGTAAAATGCTACCTTAACCACTCGGTAAAACAGTTATTTCATATGTGATTTGGGAACAGTCAAACAGTTGTCCCTCGGTGTCGGGGATAGTGTTTTGAGCCTCAGGCAACAGTTCAAAACACTTTCCCGACACAGAGGGACAACAGTATATTGTTACACCGTAACATAATATTATTATTATTATTTGAACAGGTGTATAGTGTTATTAAAGGCGACAAACAGTCAATGCAATTTTTCAGTATAAAACTAAAATAGATGGTTTTCTTACACTTCTCACTGTACATTAATGAAAAATGTACTTATAAATAAGGATCCTTAGAATGAAGACATTTATCTATTTTAGGATACGATTACAAATTTCCATTTCTTGATAATAGAGTGCTACAGATAAACAACAACGAAGTACGCCTATTCAAGTACATGTTCCCGCCACAGCTTTCACATCCGACCCTTGCTGTGATCGGGCTGATTCAAGTCATTGGTGCTGTTATGCCTATATCTGAAATACAATGTCGGTGGTTTACACGAATTCTAAAGGGTAATTTGTTAACAATATATGTTCATGATTCAGTTTAACTCGAGTAACGTTTTCATCTGTGACTAAATAGTGTGGAATAGAGGGATTTTCTTTTGGCCTTATAATTAAGCTTTAGATAAGGGAAATATTTAAGAAACCTTCGGTATGGGAGGCCATTCGAGAAAAAAACCAATTATGAATTTGTACCTTTTGTCATTTCTGATAAGTAGTCTTGGAAAGTGCAACGTCTTTAGTGCAATTTTTTTTTTATTTTAAAAATTTTTCATTTATGATCATTTATATTGAAATATGTCATTTGATTTACATTGTGTCAAAATTAGATTGTCCTTTCAAACAAAATTTGTATTTTTTACCCGAATGGCCGCCCATACCTATTAATTCAATTTTAATATTGATTCTAGAACCAGCATGTATATACTATAACTGTAGAATCGGCTTTTTTAAAGGTCCATACAAATCATTAGAATTATAAAACAATAGTAGTAACATTTAATTGAAGACTTAAAAAAAACGTTTGTAAAGAGTCATATTAAAGGAGGCGTTAGATTTTGGTGCTCTGTAAAAATTTGACATTGTTTTAAAATTATTAGGTAAGAATGAACTGCCTCGACAACAGTTAATGATGAAAGATATCGAATCTAAACGACGAGGAATCAAAGATTATGTTCAGACTCAAAGACATACCATACAGGTAAATATAAGCAAAGGAATACTGCGGACAAAGATATTAACGGCAAAGTACTAGTTTGTTTATGGTAGTACAAGGTTTTAGCTTTAATAAAGAAGTCAACTAGTAAAAACCATATTAACATATATAAGTAGCTTATGGTATTTAAATTGTAAATATATAGTATATACATACTTCCATACGTCAATGAATTTTCAAAAGAATGCATTCAATTCTTAAGGGACAGACCATTTCACTTGAAGGGGGGGGGACCTTGGTTTTCTGTTTTGGTCGGAAAAAATATTTATTTTTAAAGGTGTGGCGACAGAATATTTTTTTCATTATTAGCATTATATCATATAGCAGAAATCCTTCTTCAGACTATTGTTTTTCTTACCCTCTGCTTCCAAAATATTTTTTTCATCAAAAATCATTTTCAAAATATTTTTTAGGAAAAAACCAAGGCCCCCCCACCTGTAAGTTAAATGGTCGGTCCCTAAATGAAAAGCAAACAAGAAATATCGCAAATATAGTGTTCAAAATACCAGCGTTGAATTAATTATTATTTGTATTTAAAATGTTGACTTTGCAACAAAGACGGAAAATACAAATAGAGCACATCTTTTGACACACTGTAATTAATTTATGCAGCAGAGCAGTGTATTAATACGCGTATATTAATCTTCAACAATCTTTACATGATTACAATCTGTTTAATCATTTCCTTTCAGTCCTTTTGGATAGAATTTATGGATGAAATTGCCAAGGAAATTGGGGTCAAACCAAATATTCCGCGTATGATTTTTACCGATCCTGTGTTAGCCTTTTACTGCATGTTTGGACCATGTGTTCCAGCACAATACAGATTAACTGGTCCTGGAAAGTGGGACGGAGCTCGACTCTGTATCATGTCGGCATCGGAACGTAATTCAGCTGTTCTGTCGCAAAACTCCCTCCCATGGAATAGGAGCGACAAAATATATAGCCATGATTCCTTGAATTTAATCTTTCCAAAACCTGCGATTTTCTCTGCGATCATGTTATTATTTGGAATCATCTTCATTTTCTGCATCTTTGTACTTTAGAATTTGGCATAACAATGCTAAATACAGAACGGCCTAACAGAAATAAGTACACACAATATATGGTATACATGCATACAATCAGTACACACAGTTTGTTATTAAAATTTTGAGTGCATATTTTAATTTTGAGTGCGTAATTTAAAATTTTGAGTGTGTAATTTGTGACGGTATTTTGAATCATACTTTTGACGAGAACGGCGTGCCATACATGACATGTAATTAAGAAATAATTCACGCAGGCTGTGGTTTATCATTGTTTTACAACGAGGTGACCCTTTATGTCGTATTATTTTATCCTGAGCAACAGCGAGGGATAAAATAACGACATAAATGGTCATCCCGTTGTAAAACAATGATAAATCACAGCCGCAGTGAATTATTTCTATTCTAATAAGACAATTATGGTACATTTATAATATTTTTGTACCTATAGAAAGCATCATTTCCGCCATTAACTGGCTGTTCATCAATGTAACACACAATATATTACAACGGATAATGATAGCGCGTGTCGCTATTTACGCAATAGCTTTCCGGTGGGAGTTACAGTTTTGTAATTGGAACAGCCATTTAAAACACGCATTCCTCAGCGCGTGTTGCTCATAGATAAATCATTTTTTTACCACAGTTGTGGTCTCAAAGCCTTTAAAGCACGTCATATTAGAATAACGAATTAACTATGTAGTAATAACAATATCCATTTTACTCAACAAACCAACTCCAATACTATAATAATGGAAAAGGGGAGATATGTTTCGTTATTACCTTTATTTATATACGTACGGTTTTTGTCCCCTATGTATTAACTATAGAACGTAACCTCATATCTACTTTTGGTTTTCATCCCCTACGTATATATTATAGAATGGATCCTTATTTCTCTAATTTTGACGTAATATTTCAACCGCTTGACCGGTGTGGAATATATATTTCTCGTTACTAGTGAATTCGTTGTTCTCAGCTGGCTCGATAGTTAAATTATGGAAATTTAATTAAAATTCTATAAATTCTATAATTTAACTATCTTGAATGGAGAAATCCGATAACCCACTCGTACTAATGTAAGATCCTATATATTTAGTTTGGCTTTTGTTCCCCAGCGTATTTGCATCCTTATATCTAGTTTAGCTTTTGTCCCCTACGTATTTGTAATAGAATGGATCCGGGCCTTATATCTAGTTTGGCTTTTGTCTCAATTAAGATCCATCTATTATAAAGATCAGTTGAGTATAGCAATGCCTCTCGATGTTCTGGTAGTCTAGGAAAGGGTTCAGAAATAAAGAAAGAACTGTTTGAAATTCAAGAGCAAAATAAGGACATAAAAGCAAACACCTCAGAGTTTTTTATATATGAATCTACTTAAAGCAATTAGATTTTCTATTGGACTGTGGGCCTCCATGGGAAAAACTTGTTGAGACGTTTTATACAGGATGAAATGAAGTTGTCGCATAATATTTAGGACATAACTGTATTGTTACAGATTTGCCGGCATCCATTGGTGATTTGACGTTCGGAAATAGAGTTTACTGTCGACGCGTAAGTGTAGCCAGTAAACGGATATTTCTTTTTTTTTTTGCATTCATAAAATGTTAAAATTATTTGACTTAGTTACTCCTTGTTGACGCTACTAACTATATGTAATCATATCTCTATATACATGATAGTGGAATAGTGTATTTAGGTACTCGTAATGAACAACGTAAAACAAGGAATTGTGTGCAAAAATAATCCATTAATAAAGGACTTTATTGTCTGTGTCCGCATTTTGGCAATGCCAACTTCAATGACAATGCCAAGTTGTATATGACGAAGGTCTCATTACTTGCAATGGAGCTAAAACATCATTACTATGGATTAACGCTTATTTCCGCTTTGAAACTGCTGTCTTGGTTTAGTAAAAAAATTTTTTCTTTCTCCACTGTTCATCTAAAATTTCTACAGTGCCTAATTAATTAATTTTAACTCTTTTTCGTAACCGTGACAATGAAAATCGTGGTTTGTATAATTTCGGAATTTTTTTTCGGTAAACTTTACTTCGGATAGTGCAATGAATATAAGAAAAATCATCTGGAATGTAATTGTTTACCAAATCGTATGCGCCTCTGGAATTCAAATAATTATTACGGATAAAGTGTTAAAATTAATAACTTAACAGTTGTAGAAAAATATCAGTTAAAAGGAGTAGACATAAAAAAGTATAAGAAAACCGGGGAAACGTTAAATAGCTAGTAGCATACAAAAATCACTGGGCGCGAATCACTCACGGGCTGCTCCGCCGAGATAAACAAAATTTCAAAGGAGCTATATTTTATAAACACCAAATATCATCTTGACTCCTATTAAAAATTAGTATGTTTTGCCATATAATTAAGTTTTGAACAAGTTTCATATTTTAAATTTTGGAAAACATTTGTTTGCTCCATTTTCACTGCATGTATTGAAAAGGCTTTTCCTTTAAATGTTTAGCTGTTACCGTGTAAGAAAGATCTTTTTTTCTTTTATTATAAGTTGGTTACCATGGCTATGTTAATTTAAAAAATTCAAAACAATATTACACATCTTACCATTGTGAGAAAGTTTCATTAACTGTAAGGAAATGGTATGAAACTTTTTAACAATCCCCCCTTTTTATATCAATTTGTTCATGTCGACTGTTGCCATTAAAAAATGCAATAGCTATATAACCTTTACATGATATTTCATCATGTTTGGTAAAGAACTGGTTAGAAATATTTTATTAATTAGAAACTTTCAAGAACGCCCCGTTTGTTTTCATGGTCAACAGATTCGTTTCATTTGTGTGAATGTTAGATGCATTAGATGCATTACATTAGATGCAAGCGAAAGTAAAAGAAAAATCACGTATTATCTTCAAATTTCGTTTGGGAAATATATTAAAACGTTTGAATTACATATGTATATTAATTTATTGAATTATTATTACGACAATTATAAAAACTATTGAAATTTTTTCTACGATTAAATATAAATATTAATTCAATGAAATTTTTTTTTGTATCATCCTCATGTACATTAGATGCAAGCGAAAGTAAAAGAAAAATCACGTATTATCTTCAAATTTCGTTTGGGAAATATATTAAAACGTTTGAATTACATATGTATATTAATTTAATGAATTATTATTACGACAATTATAAAAATGATTGAAATTTTTTCTACGATTAAATATAAATATTAATTCAATGAAATTTTTTTTTGTATCATCCACATGTACATTTTTTTGGTGACTAGTATAACTAATAACTTAATTTATAGGTTCCTGATTTTTTTTAATATGAACAGAAAAGTAAATACCGTGGCCCTAAAAAACACGGATTAAGAACAATAACTAAATTAAGCAATCAGCAAATGACAGTTTTAACCAATTTACCTACCTGTATTTTATTAAAAAACGTCGTGTCATTAAACAATGAATAGCGCTGTTCTTAAAGTACAATAATGTCTTTGACTAATTATGTTAGTTATAAGGTTCAGACTGTCATTAATTGTGCTGATCATTTCTTAATTTTAATACTACACTTAAATTAAATTGTTTACCAGTAAACTACTAGTATTGATGCAAGAAATAAATTGTGTAATATAAACTTGTACTGTAATTACAAATTTTGTTCTACACGTATTACAATGAACATATTTTAAAAAACGGATAACAAAACACTTGGTACGTAAATATCTCCTATAAGATATTTAAGTTTGGTAAAGAAAAATCCACGGATGCCCACGCTAAATGAAGTCCCAAACAGGAAGTAGTTGTCCGACAGGTCTGAAAGTCGCTTAGGACGTATAACTAGTGATACTGAACCACCCTGCCAAATTTCAAATTGTTCTCATGTACGGTTTCTGAGAAAAGCTTGACGGAAATTCGTACGGACAGACGGACGGACGGACATGAGTAAAACTTAATGCCCCCGACATGTCGTCGCGGGGGCATAACTAGTTAGAAATATTTTCTTGAAATAACTTTCAAGAACGCCCCGTTTTGTTTTCATGGTCAACAGATTCGTTTCTTTTGTGTTAAATGTTATTCCATTCGATTCAAGCGAAAAAAAAAGAAAAAAAAAACACGTAGTTGCTTCAAATTTCGTTTGGAAAATACGTTATATTAAAACGTTTGAATTATATTAATTTATTGAGTTATTATTAAGACAATTATAAAAATGATTGAAAGGTTTTTCTACGATTAAATATAAATATTAATTCAATGAAATTTTTATATGGATCGTCCACGGGTACATTTTTCTGTGACCAGTATAATCTGGGACTATAGGTTCCTGGTATAACTAATAACTTGATTTTTTATTTAAATATGAACAGACAAGTAAATACCGTGGCCCTAAAAAACACGGATTAAGAACAATAACTAAATTAAGCAATCAGCAAATGACAGTTTTATCCAATTTACCTACCTGTATTTTTATTAAAAAACGTCGTGTCATTAAACAATGAATAGCGCTGTTCTTAAAGTACAATAATGTCTTTGACTAATTATGTTAGTTATAAGGTTCAGACTGTTCAGACTAATTGTGCTGATCATTTCTTAATTTTAATACTACACTTGAATTAAATTGTTTACCAGTAAACTACACGTATTGATGCAAGAAGTAAATTGTGTAATATTAACATGTACTGTAATGACATATTTTCTCCTACACATATTTACACAATGAAACATATTTTAAAAACAGACAACAAAACACTTGGTACGTAAAATAATCTCATGTAAGATATTTAATAAAATTTAAACATTAAAATCGTGCACGTCTTTTAATTTAAAATATTAAACCTTTTTGCACTTTCCTCATTAATTTCATACTTGGCTACCGTTCAAAAACTACTGAAAGCATTTTTAAAGATTCATCTGGTCGATTTGTCAATTCGGAACAGGTAAGCCTGTGGTATTATAGCTCCTTACCTGAGACCTTTAAATTCGATTCAAACTAAAGCGTCCTTGGCAACAGTTGATCCGTGCCTTGACGAGTCGTTGACATAACGGCGTTGAAGTGATATTTACTTAAATTGTGTCTTCATAGTTTTGTTTTATCAACAACACGTTGTTTACGATAATGTGGCGGTGTTGGTGTTAGCAGAAAACCCCGCAGTCAACGGGGTGTGTGATTCAGAATGACCACAAATGGAGGTCCTCTTCCGGTGAAAGACATTTTGTGTGGACATTTATCGGGATACGAGATCCCGAATATCCCACCAAAAGTTGTAAGAATCTTTCTTGCATCTGCAGGACAAGGTAAGACTTTCTTTCTGTATGGCATTTTTCCTATGAACTATTATGATCTGTTAAAATGCTATCATTTTTTATGTCAACATTGGAAACACGACATCAAAAATCCATAAAATACTTCCAGTGGTTATAAATCATACAATCTCTATTGTCATATTACATTCAGGCTCATTTAATCAAAAAGCCAAAAAGCAAGTAAATTAGTGTTATTGATTTTTATTACTGCATTGCTTTATCAATTATATTCACAATTTTAAAAGGCAAAAAGGGGGAGGGTGGTATATAAGGGGCTCATTATTCGATGACTTATGTACAATAGATTTAGCTTATGTGTGTTTGTTTGTTTGATGGTGTTTAACGCCACTTTCAGCAATTTTTTAGCTATATAATGGCGTCCAGTTTTTATTGGGGGAGGAAGCCGGAGTACCCGGAGAAAACCCCTGACCTGCGGTAGGAAAACTGGCAATCCTAGTCAATTAAGATTGGAGTCGAGTATACCCTGCCTGCAGTGGATTTAGCTTATGAGCTGGACAGCACTGTGTGACTGTTTTGACGTATGATCTCGTCTGCTATTTAGGGCTTTTGGTTTGTTAATCGCTTGTTACTTTTAATGATCAACTGATTTAAATTGTCAACAAACTTTGCAGCTTTACTTAAATCCCGGTGGAGCCTCGATGGGCGAGTGGTTAAGGTAGTTATTCTTGTGTTTATCACGTGGTTGGCCTGTCAACACTGAGGTTGCAGGTTCGAGTCTCAGGGTGCACTCGACTCCAATCTTTTATTGACAGATTGGCAGTTTTCCTACCGAAGGTCGGAGTTAAGGTAGTTCGTCTACTATTGATCACGTGGTCTGTCAACACTGAGATTGAGGGTTCGATTCTCACTGCAGGCATGGTGTACTCGACCCCAATCTTAATTGACAAGGATTGCCAGTTTTCCTCCCGCAGGTCGGGGGTTCTCTCCGGGTAACCCGGCTTCCTCTCAATAAAAACTGGACGCAAACGATATAGCTGAAGAACTGCCGAAAGTTGTGGTAAACATCACTCAACCAAGCAAACAAACAAACAAAACTTAATTCCGGCATGGTAGGTAACCCTATGCTGATTCCATTGCTCTCGGATATCAAGGATTAATATATGTCTAAACTGTACAATGAAACGAATATTGGGTACTTAAGTTGTCAACTGAAATGAATACTTGATGGTACTTGAGTTGTCAACTACTGAATTCTAATTTCCATTTAAAGATACTAAAACAACAATAGACTGTTAGAAACTGCCCAATTTGGCACACTGACAATTCACTAACCAAAGTAAGTAAGGATCTTAATTGAGGAATGAAAAATAAGTAAATACATATTTCTAGTGTACAATTACCAGGATATTTGAATTACACTAGCCATAAATATGTTCTAAATGGAACTTTTTAAAGTTAGTTTAATTTATCAATAAATATTTTTTTTAAATTATAAAGATACAGTGTATATAGATTTAACAGTCGTTTATCCGATGTTTTTTGTACAAAGGCTTGCTAAATACAGTTTTATTGCATACATTTATATTTATGTTGACTTTCTAAGTCGGTGCAAATGTTATCTATGATATATTTTGTAAGGATAAGACGTTTGTTATCAAAATTATGTCACAAACGCCATTCGGTTTAAAACGACAACTAAGAAATTAGTTCAACTTGGCAATAATAGTACAATGTGTACTAATCATATAGTGCCATGTGTTTGTATGGCGCTTCTACTCGCGTATTATCGTCAATGTAACAGTACATCTAGTTTGTTACAATATTCTATAGCAAACATTTTCAGCGTCTTCATTACATGCATCACACGAAGTATGATACATTTATTCCATTCAGCTAATTTCAGACTTTATATTGTATGCCAGTTATGCGTGCTTGGCGATACGCCAATCATAGAGGGGGGCCTCGGTGGCCGAATGGTTAAGGTAGTTCGTCTACTATAGATCACGTGGTCTGTCAACACTGAGATTGCGGGTTCGATTCTCACTGCAGGCAGGGTGTACCTGACTCCCATCTTAATTGACAATGATTGCCAGTTTTCCTACCACAGGTCGGGGGTTTTTACTCCGGGTACTCCGGCTCCCCCTCAATAAAAACTGGACGCCATGATATAGCTGAAAAGTTTGCTGCAAGTGGCGTTAAAACACCATCAAACAAACAAACAAAAATTTCAATCAAAGGTAATTGTACTTGAAACCTATTAAGGTATTGGTTCATCAATAAGCAGTACTAAGCCATATCTCGGTGGCTAGTATTATTGACAGAGGAAACCGAGTGTCCCAGTGTTTCGAGTTATCTTTCATTGCCGTAACCCACAGTCATTACAACATATATATGTAATCCTTGTTAATTAACACCATATTTATGCTTTGTTAGTTTTCGCGCTTTTCTTGCTGACCAGAAGTATACACTCAAGTATACGTCAAATGTAAAATTTAATAAATACAGCACATTAGGCAAAATGCTGATGTACACATACGATAACGAAACTATGGGGACTTGTGGACAGAGATTAAAGAATGATGACGTGCATGTCAGCACAGGTTGCGGGTTCAAGTCTCATTGTGGGCAGAGTGTGCTTGACTCCAATCGTAATTGACAAGGATTGCCAGTTTTTCGAAGAGGTGGTTTTTTTCAGTGTACTCCGTCTTCCTCCTTCAATAAAAATGGACTTCATGATATAGCTGAAAAAAATGATGAAGGTGGCGTTAAACACATTTTCAAACAAACAAAACAAACAAACGAAAACTATAGAGGTTGTTCCAGAATCTTTTAAAACTCGTCCAAAGAAATTTCTAGTCTTGAATTTGCAACTTCGATTACATGACTGTGAGTTTTGCTCGATACTGATTTGATCTCCAGTAATATTCCTATAACAAAGTTCATTTTGTTTTCTTAAATAGATACTGTTACAGAACGAAATGTATTGGTCAAAGACGTTTACCCAGAGTTACGGAAGTACTGCAGACAGAAGTATGGGATTGAATGTCAGGTAAGCAGTACATGTTAAAGAATGATTCCTTTATTACGACGTCTTGCGCGGCACAATTTTGGGTTTAACACTTTTGTATGCCTTGACGGATATTCAAAATTAAGCTTAATGGCTGTCGGGATTAATGGCTACAAATTTACCTTACTAGTTTTGTTTATTTGTACCATATGTATACATTTATCTTATATTGATATGCCCCATGTATTGTTTGGTTTCTATCAGATCCTTATTGCTCCAATTGTATTGAAATCTTATTACAATCGAATCTTGCATTTATAGAATTTGAATGATATCTGATGCATTGCTACTAGATATGTCGCGCATGAAAATCATTAAAAAACAGCATTAGTGATGACTTCCTATCCAAAATAGGGGTCAGCTTAGTTACTGTAATATTTTGTTCGGCAATTATAAATACATAGTTTGATTTAGTTTAATAGATTAACTTGCAGAAAATTACAAAATTTAAATTTGTTTTAAAACTTTCCTTCCAGGGATATCAATTTGGTTGCCCAAAAATTTTCAAAATAATAGTCGCTGAATGCCATACATTTAGGATTTCTTCATTGTCATAATTTTGAAACGAAAAGCTCAAATCTAGCTCATGGAGCATGTTGAGCTTAAATTTAGAAATATTAAGTGATTTGCAATTTAAAGTTTGGCTTGAATGTTTACGTAGTCCGTAATAGGTTTTCATCAGATCTTCAAAGCATAATATACAGGACAATAGCAGCTGTGCAAGATCCGAAACAAATTGGATTATATTTTGAATATTGCATAGTTCATTGTAAGTCTACGTAAAAAAATTGTTCACGGGTTATCCTCTATGGCACTTAGCTAAAGACGACATGACACTTCAGAAAGCATTCTATAATTAATGTAATTTTATCTTCCTTTTCTGCCTCAGTGCTGTTTCCTTGCATTTAGATCAAATTTCCTTGAAATAACAAGCATAAATTGGATCTTAATTGTACTCTTAAACATATTTGTCTTCTAATTTACGAAAGAAAACAAGTCTGTGTACTCATTAAGACAAATTCAGAAGAATTCTATAAATAAATGCATAAAGTCATTATCAATTAATTGACAATACACAAACATCTATTTAAAAAGCTAGCTTAGCATCGACGATCCGTTAGATTTAACTTGTTTAGACGTCAATTTATATCAAACAAGTTTATTTCAAAATTTGCATCAAATATGATAAATAAATGATGTTCAAGACAGCTGCAGAATACCAATAGGCATTTAAACATTCAACAGCACATTCTATAAATAAGCTGACGTGTTCAATGATGCTTAGAGGTAGGACGTACATAAACTTGTGAATAGGAATTGAAGAATCATTTTATTACTGGAACATAAGTCGTAAAATACTTAATTTTTTAATTAAAAATAATTCTATTTCACAAGCATTGTTTGAGCACTTACACGGATAATTGTATTTTTTCGGTTTTTTCCTTGTGTGCATCGCAAGAATAGTTTTACCGTAACCTTCCTTCACAAGAAAAATAAGTCATGATTTTCATTAACCTGTGATTTTTTACTAATTATAGATTAAATAAATCCTGACTGCAAAAACGACAAAGAACATAATTGTTGTTTCAACATAACATAGATATACTGTATGTATTTTACAACAAGTTACATATATTTGTTTAAAATCTGGAAATTTTGACATAGTTCTTGTCAGTACCGCTGCTATGGCTTTTTGTATAAATTTCAGATCGTCGATCTAGACTGGGGTGTAGAAAAAAGTCAGTTTCCTGATCATAGCCTTACAGATTTCAAACTCAGAGAAATAAAGCGATGCCAGAGATATGTTGCTGGACCTAATTTTGTTGTAAGCTTCTATATATTTTTGTCACTGACAGTTTTTGAAAAACTTAAATAATTCAATTAAGTAAAAGATTAACTATTGTACTTTATATTATCTTTATCTCCACATATGGTATAAAGTTCTTCCGCATGTAACCACACCAGGTATCCAAATTGCTTCGTGATAATTCTATCCAATTATTTTGAAACTCCAAAATCGCCTACGGTGTTGCCGTTGTTTGGCTCCGCGGAACTTGGATTCTTCCGCGGATGTTGGATCTGGATACCGGTTCTGGTAACTGTAGTTAAATTTTAATACAACTTCTCCCTCTTGCA
Source organism: Limnoperna fortunei (assembly GCA_944474755.1). Taxonomy (NCBI): domain Eukaryota; kingdom Metazoa; phylum Mollusca; class Bivalvia; order Mytilida; family Modiolidae; genus Limnoperna; species Limnoperna fortunei. Next base: position 71,844,241 of record OX104111.1, read on the forward strand.
GGCAATTATTGGACAACGATATGGCAATAAAGTCTTACAAACATCTATTCCTGGAGAGGAATATGACATCCTGAGAATGGTTTTACATAAACATAAGGGTAGGGAGACCCGGAATGCTCCGATTTTAGATAAATGGTACATCAAAGACAACAACTCTATTGCTCCTGTATATGTTTTACAAGACGTTATTACAGTCCTCCCTAACATTAAAAGTGTGAGTATTATTAGATAACGATTTTCATTCTTTACATTATCAAACAATTAAAACATTTATAGATTGGAATCTGAAAATTCAAACTGTTCCCACACTTTTTATCTTCAGTTTATGTTTGAAATTATATTAAACTATGTATATATGTAAATAATTTAAAACAAGTACTATCTTTAAACAAGTACTATCTTTAAAAAAGATAACCGACGCAGTAAAGAATTGAATTTGAGTTATGCATTGAACTACGAATCGCCTTTATTGTCATACAAATTCCCCGTTTCAATAGACCAGAAATGTTTGATGGAAATTTTTTGGGGGAAGTACTGACGGACACTTATTACTACGTGAATGAAATCATGAACCTATAAATTAACACTAGTCCCAGATGAAACGAGTTTGAAATTATTCATTTATACATGTGTGCCCCCTTTTATTTACGTGTTTTCGATATTAACAGATTTACCAAGCATACAGTTAACCTAAAATTTATAATGTACATACAACTACATGTACTTTGCTGTACATGTACATGTATTCCAGAAAGTTTATTGCTATTATGTATTGAAACCCAATGCCTAAGATATAAAAATGAAGTTTTTCTGCGAGCACCAAAGCAGTTATACAATAATGTAAACAAATTGAATATTAGAAATTTTTTAATAAAATGTTTATAGTTTAAAATTTACTGAATAAGCAAAGTATACTTTACAATTAGAGCCACAACTCTCTATCTATGTGTGTACTACGACGGACGCCCAAGAACAATAATACATTTAATTTAATATCAACATGAATATAAAATGATTGTTAATTTGTATTTAGAAATTAATTGAAATTTCGTCTCTTCGTCTTTTTTTATCCTCCATAAAAGCCCGCTAAAGTCCAGCGTGTTAATATGCATTTAATTTGCGCTGTACTTCAAATAAAAAATATTTAACATTTTTGTACAAGTTGTTTGATAAAAAATTTTACAAACTGCAGCCCATCTCTATCGTTCTTTATACTTAAATTGCACTATGAAATAATTTTATAAACAAACAGATGGTAAAATATAATAATAATAGTACACAATTTGAAAGGTGAATTACCACCCTGTTCCGAGCCCCTGTCCAATATACCACCCTGTTCCGAACCCCCGTGCAATTGGTTTTTAACCAATCAAGAAACAGAATAACGAGAGGTGAAGTGTCATGAGGTCAAAGGGTAAAAAGTGATTATAATACCGACTGCGTCGGAAAAAGATAACCGACGCATTAAAGATATAAATTGAGTTATGCATTAAACTATGAATCGTCATTATTGTCATACAAATTCCCCGTTTCAATAGACCAGAAATGTTTGATGGAAATTTTTTTGGGGAAGTACTGACGGACAATTATTACTACGTGAAAGAAGTCATGAACCTATAAATTAACATTAGTCCCAGGTGAAACGAGTTGGAAATTATTAATTTATACATGTGTTCGCCCCCCCCCCCCCTTTTTTTATTTACGTGTTTTCAATATTTACAGATTTACCAAGCATACAGTTAACTCAAAATTTATATTTTGTTGTACATGTACATGTATTCCAGAACGTTTATTGCTATTATGTATTGAAACCCACTGCCTAAGATACAGAAATGAAGTTTTTCTGCGAGCACCAAAAGCTGTTATACAATTATGTCAACAAATTGAATATAAGAATTGTTTAATAAAATGTTTATAGTTTAAAATTTACTGATTTAGCAAAGTATACTTTACAATTAGAGCCACAACTCTCTATCTATGTGTGTACTACGACGGACGCCCAAGAACAATAATAACACATTTGATTTACTATCGACATGAATATATAATGATTGTTAATTTGTATTTTTTAAAGAAATTAATTAAAATTTCTTCTCTTAGTTTCTTTTACACTCTATAAAATCCCGGAAAAATCCAGGGTGTTAATATGCGTTTTAATTTGCGCTGTACTTCAAATAAAAAATATTTAACATTTTTGTACAAGTAGCTTAATATAAAACTGCAGCTCATCGCTATCGTTCTTAATACTTAAATTGCACTATGAAATAATTTTATAAACAAACAGACGGCAAAATCTAATAATAATAGTACACAATTTTAAAAGGAGAATTGCCAATTTACCATCCTGTTCCGAACCCCTGTCCAATTGATTACCCTGTTTGGAACCCCCGTCCAAATTGGTTTTTGACTAATCAAGAAACAGAATTAGGATCACGTTACTTGCTTTTCGAGAGGTGAAGTGTCATGAGGTCAAAGGGTAAAAAGTGAATATAATACCGACTGCGTCGGAAAAAATGGCTTCCTTATTTTTCGATCAGGTGTTATATCTTGTTTAATCTTGTGATGAAATTTAATCTGGATATTTAAAAATCCAATTCACATTTCTAGCAGTTAATCAATAAATCCATTAGACTATTGATTTATACATGTTTATACTGGATAAAATCAAATTTACATACACCAAATCTATAATATTGTTTTAAATCTTAGACTGATGAGGAAAAACAAAAGAAAGCATTGCAAGAATGGAAAGATAGTGAAACAGAGATGAAAAGATTATTAAATAAAGGGGCAGAGTTTTGTTACTTAGAAGGCTTGATTGATGCTGACACCAAGCACAAATACACCATGTCAGGTATGTCCTTATAATGAGCTGTAGTAAAACACGAAATAAAAGGTTCGTTTCGTCAACGTTTTGCAAATTATGTTAATTTTTCATTTACTTAAGACTTTTATTGTAAGAACTTTTATCATTTGTTCCCGACGACTTTGTACAAACATCGTGAATCGTCATATGATGTGACTTGACAAATAGCATATATAAAATCCCGAATGCTGAAAAATAACTTTTGAACAATTTTGAAAGGTTACAAAAATTTAGTTACATAGTGTTCTAACAGATTTTGAGGATGTGTGTTACGCATGCTTATACGCATTCTGCATGAATGTTAGAAATGTCATTCAGCACCAGTATATATTACCAATCTAATTAAAATTAAATTTTTCACTTGCTCCCCCATTTTTGTTATTGGTCGCTACACGCAGCGACCATGGCAAAAAGGGGGGAGCAAGTGAAAGATCTAATTTTCATTAGATTGTATATATTACTGTAGGAACATCAATCCCCAGTAACATATTCCCTTCGCCATATGCCCGTTGAAAAATTGCCAAGACATACTATGTTAGTCGTGTCATTCTTTTCATACATTTGGATTTTACATGTCTTCATTTCTCGAGGTTGACATATTCATGTTATTCTGCGTTAGATATGTCATTGTTTGCGTTCATATTACACTTTACGTTACTCTAGCACATACTGCGTAACAGATGACATGCATGAAGAACATAATGCGTCAGACGTCATTCGTGAAGGACATATTACGTAGACATTGAATGACATATTACGTACGCGCGGACATGTCATTCCTGACGGACGTATTACGTTTACTAATGTAATTACTCTGCACATATTATAGACAAAATGCATCACGAACAAAATAGTCAGTTTGTTCAGTTTGTTTTTGTTTAGGGGCGACTTTGGATCGAACTCACCTTCCGTATTACAAGCGAACATGCTATCAGCTATGCCACGGATAACAAATATTTAACCATGCAAAGTACAAAATGCTTTATAAAATATATAGTTTACCAACTAAACATTTACTATTTTTAATATTACAGAATTTGAAAATCAAACACAGATTGGAATAGAGGAATGTGCCAGTCCGTCTTCTCTCTGTGTCGTGTTCTTGCGACGAATAGTCGATTTAAATAACTACATAGATGACCCCAAGGCGCCAATATTTACAGAAATATTGTACAATGAAAAAACAGAACAATATGAAACGGACAGTATCTCAGGCCATCTACTAAACAAAATGGCGAACAGACTAAAGAATTTAGTTTCTGAGAAGAATACAGCTTCTTTTGATGTACTTTGGAGGTACGATGATGTTATCAGTCCAGAGTTGCATAAAGATTATTTAAAATCGCTATGTACTCATTTCAAGGAAAAAATTATTAAACTTATCGACAACGAAGCTCCAAAAGGCGTCATTGACGTAGAGCCGGAAATTTGTGAAGAAGCTTTGAGCCATTTGACTCGCTGTCGAGATTTAGCTGAGGATTTTTGTGTAAGAACAGATGAACTGATGATTTTACAGAATTATATACAGGGAAATTATCATCGTCCTCTGGTAGTTTTTGGGACCTCCGGATCAGGAAAGAGTACTTTGATATCGAAGTTGTGCGTAGAGGTGAGTATTATTTAAATCGGTGCACCTGTTGTACTTCACAAATACACAACCCTAGATTGTTCATGCTTATGATTTGACTGTTTGCTACCTATACTTAGACTTATGAGCTAACTCATATTGGATGCTTTTCAGTGTAGTGATTGGGTGATTGATTGATTGATTTGATGTTTAACGTCCAGCAAGGTCAGTGTGTACTGAAGCAAAGGCCGTTTATATGATTGTTGTGTGAATTCATTATAATCCATGTAATGATAAGATGATGGGTATTATGTGTTAGAAAATAACATGCTACCGGTATTTTGCAAAGAAAAATACAATATGCATTTGCCATCTAATTTGTCCATAAAAGGAAATAATTAAAAGACTGCAGGGACTGAAGATCCTTATTCTTCGTTGTTATGAAGAATAGTGAGTAGTTCTTAATAACAGGGTAATGCTAATGCAGTCTAAATCTGAACAAGAATCTTAAAGATAAAACAAAATCATTATCGATGAGGTAGCATGAATGTCATGAATCATTCTTTAGTCTGATATAAAAGTTTGTAATCCTTAACTCCACTGATCAGTCCTGTAGTTCCGATGGCTAAATAGAAAACATAAAAACATAGTGATGAAACGGAAGTAATTGACTAATATCATGATTACTTTTACTGATAATATTTTAATTGAAAATGTAAACAGTTTAAAGATCAAGATCTACAAACACGCTGGGACCATACTGGGAGAGTTCCCAGTGCTCGACCCACAGAGCAGCCCAGCGCGTCCCCGGGTGGCGGATTGGGGAGACCCTCTCGTTCGGGGGTTGTCAGGTCATAATACGGAAAGCCTGACCGCGGACCACAGTGGGTAACGTGTTTGTAGAGTGCCACGCTCTTTGCACGATAAAGACCCCTTTTGTAAATTTCGAAAAAGAGTAGGCTCATTGTAGCCGCTACAAAAGGCTAAATTTTCCGCCCCTACCCAAAACTCCATACTTTTTCAGTGGCAGTCAAAATTGTATTCCCTGTGACCCATCCCACCCCTATTTTCTGTTGATTTATTGTTTGTTAACTTGTTCCCGTCATGAATATAGCTGAAATACTGCTCGCTGGACGTAAAGCAGACATCCATTCAATCAATCAATCTACAAACACGTGAACATGACTTATATACTTAAATTGTGAGACGACTACTTGTTACAGTTATTGCCCTTTAATGAATATTGTTCGGATGTGTTGTATTTTTGCTAGTATCTCAAAAACTGGAATATTATTTAGATTTTTTCTGATTTTGTTATTGAAACAATAAACAACAAGGTAATATCTATAAATAGGTCAACACAAAGAAAAATTGTAATTCCTTCTATAAAAGTTGTTGCCCTTTAATGACGTTTTTTAGATTTTCGTGTTTTTGTTTTATTAACAGTATTTAAAACCATAGCAGACATAAAAACTGAACCGTAAAAATAACTGTATGACCGAAATTGTCAACCCACTCCTTAATAACCCACCTATAAGTTTTATACATGTGTATAACAAAATGTCATGCCATACTATGTCTAATCAAGACTCATCAGTGATCATCAGTGGCGCTTTAACCCAAACAATATTTAAAATCCAAACAAAATAAGATGTTGTATGGAGCTTTTATCACCAAAATTCCGAAACGTTATACCAAACCCGGCGTATGTTATGTTTGGAAAACAACATCAAGGAACTTAATCATTGGATTAATTAAACAAGAAATATCATATTTTTCAACTGATTTCATGGCATAGTATCAGTGGTGAATTAAATGCAATTTAAAATCATTTATCATGTAAGTTTAATATATTTGTGCTGCTTTGAATTAATGAAGTCCTTTCTCTCTTTTTATTTAAATTACTATAGATAAAATCTATTAAAAACGAGAATATTTTGTTTTCAGATACCCGCCTTGTACAGTAAGACTGCAATAAATGTGATACGGTATGTAGGATACACATCAAGAAGTTCCGATTTGAAGCAGCTGTTATCGAGCGTAAGCAGCCAGATTCTAATGGCTTTAGATAGAGATATTAATGAAGTTCCTAATGATTTCAAAGACTTGCAGAAATTCTTTATTAGTTTGATTAAAACAATCCCAGAAGACAGTTTGTTGGTCATATCACTGGACGGAATTGAGGAAATATCGAAGGACTACAATGCACACGTGATGTCATGGTTGCCTAGTCATTTAGCTCCAAATGTCAAAATAATTATGACAATAGAATCAAGTTCAGATAAAATAATTGAACGATTAAGGAAAGAAGTCTTGACGGAAGAAACTTCATTCGTGGAATTAAAACCAATAGACTCTAAATCCAGTGAATACATATTAGATTACTTTTTGTTCAGATATGGTCGGAAAATCACGGAAGCACAGAAAAATGTTTTCCGCGATGCATTTTCACGTCATTCATGTCCACTATACATATCCATTTGTTCAGAGAAAGCGCGATGTTTGAGGTCTACGGATACATTAAAAATGGGATCATTGCCGAAAAATACTCATGATGCAATAAACAAGTTTTTCATTGAACTAGAATCTGAACATGGGTCGATCTTGGTATCAAGGGCAATGAGCTACATGGTGGGGTCAATGACTGGTTTAGGAGATCTTGAAATGGAGGATTTACTGTCTCTGGATGATGACGTCATGAACTCCATTTATATAACTCACCATCCACCAACAAGACGCATTCCTTTCATTAAATGGTTACGCTTGAAGGAGTCTATAGGCAGATTTCTTCTAGAGAGAGTAACAAATGGCGTAAATTTCAATTATTGGCGACATCGGCAGTTCGTTGACGTCATTAAGGAACGGTATTGCCAAGATGAATCGATAGTTAAAGCAGTGCATTCTATGCTAGCGGACTACTTCCTTGGAACCTGGGCAAATAGACCGAAACCAATATCTCCTGTACCTCTAGAATGTCGATTGGCTATTAAAACATCCGGTACGGGAGGCGAACGTTTAGTACCGGAGCAGCCGCTTACATTTCAGCTCGGAAATAGCCCTGTAAGATTTAATCGTAGAATGTACGATCAGGTTCCTAGACATCTTTACAAAGCAGAGAGACTTGACGAGCTTAACAAACTAGTTTTGTTTAATTACGAGTGGATATACAACAAAACGAAAGCCTTGTCACTGCAGCATATCATGGCTGACTTTGCACTTAACCCTGGCGTTGAAGCAACGCTAGTGGAAGAGGCCTTACGGGTTGCCGAATCCACAATCGAAACAGATATTAACAATATGGCTCCAGAAATTGCTGGTCATCTTCTTCCATACTATAAAAGTCTTCCAAATATAAGAGCTTTGGTTCATCAGTGCGATACTGCTGGATTAAAACACTGTGCATTGGTACCGAACTTTCCCTATCTACAAGTACCCGGAAGTTCACTGCATTTTACCTTCACAACTCAAGTATCATGTAATTATTTCCGTTTTCTGAAAGATGAAAGGTTTCTTCTCGCTAAACATCCAGACTCTCCATATATAAATGTGTTCGATATGATGACTGGCGAAACAAAACACAGCATCTTCTCTTCAAATGGCGGCTTGTATGTAACACCTAATGGTGCCAAATTTCTCATCGTTGATCATGTAACTGAAAAAGCCATAAAAGTCCACAAATCAGATACAGGTGAATTCGTGGGACAGTTAATTGTCCTCAACAATATTGACTTGAAACCAAAAGAGAAATACAAAATTAGTGACATTAGCCTAACCAATGACCGGCTTTGTGTTCTAGTAACTACAGATGTTAGTTATTTATGTGTTGCCGACATAGAATCATGCCAGTTCCTCCAGATAATTTGCCTAGATGGAAGGTCTGATATTTGCAAGATCTCAAACGACGGCCAATTCGTGTTTTGCAATTCAAATGAATTTCTCTTATCATATGATTTATATTCCCTTGAACACATTTACACATTAGCAATAGCTTACCGACCGAACTCCATGGCTTTTACAAAAGATGGATTTCGAGCTTATTTATGCAACGAGTCTGAAACGAAGCTGACTGTGATTCATTTACATCGTGGTACAGTAGAAATGGTTTATAAGTCTGTACTGGATGAAGATATGCCAAATGATCGACTTCAAAGTTTACGTATATCACCAAACGACGACATGGTGCTTATCCGAGGCCGGGAAAACATCGTTGTCTATAGTCGCTCAAATGAGAGAGTTCTAGCGAGATTTGGTAGACCAAAGGACGTGCCAAAGGAGTATAAATTGCCAAAGCGAAATTTCGTAGAGCTACACTTCACGCAAGCAGAGTTTTCTCGTGATGGTAAATTTGTCATCGGTACAATATTCAGGAATATATATCTTTGGCAAGTATCATCTGGGAACCTTATTACGACTATCCAGGCACCTGTTGGCATCATTGGTCGTTTATTAGTTTGTCAAAAGAGTAGTCATGTGGTTACACAACTAGAAAATTCAAAGGAATTTCAGGTATGGAATATAGGAGACGCAGTAAATCAAGTCGATATGCTGGATAAGCTCTCTGGTCCTATTGTGGACGTCCAGGTTACCAGGGACAATTCTATTGCGCATGTTGTTTGCAAAAATAGTGATGAAATTGGTGTTATCGACATGCGCAGTGGTGTAATGATTGATCTTTTGACACATGATAGTTGTGTCAAAGATTTTGCAGTAACTCCAACCGGAAATTATGTACTTGTTTCAACATCAACAAAGAAGAAAAATATCTCCAACAAACTCTGGGATATGACGGAAAGACGAATTGTAAAAGAATTTGGTAACGCCGTTGGGTATTGCATTTCACCTCATCAGGAATCTTACATTTTGTTCGTTTCCCAAGAAGTCCTAAAATTCAATGCACCCTACTCAGTAACAATGTTCCGGTTTATTGGAGATGCTTTCCATGAGTATGTTCATCCTTTAGCTCTGAAGTTTGTCTTGGAAAAACCATTTTTGACCTACGATGATAAATACCTCGTTGTTCTAACGGCCCAGGATTACAAACAAGCCAAAGCAACCTATGACGCCCCTACCATTTGTACCTTTTCAATGGAAGAAGATATGAAAGTGGCATATTTTACCCCTGAAAGTTTCGAAGGTTCTGTCAATATAGGGTCGATACTACGATTGATGCCATGCAAAAACAACCCGTACACAATAGCTGTGCTTTATGAATCCGGTGATGACATTAATAGGAATTATTACGCAAGCGAATCCGGGATGGGGCGAGGATTCCTGATTCTTGATATATGCAGTGGCTCCTTAATAACAGTATGCTATCCATTTATGCCACAAGAAATGAGAATTGATAGAGGAATACTATTTGCAGAAGATTTTTCATTTTGTTTGGATCTCAAGTCGAATATTTTTGACATTAGTCAGCAAGAATATATCGGCCAGCTGACGGATATTGGCGCACCGCCATGTTTAATGGCACTTAATGGAGCCGTGGTAGTTTATTCAAGCAACACAAAATTATCCGTTGTTCGTGTTTGTGATGGAAAGCTGATTGCTACATGCGACGTGCACTCACCTCTTTGTCACCTGAAGTTGTGTCCGAATGAGCGGACATTAATAGCGGGTTGTGAAGATGGAACTGTAGCGTCCTATGTATTAATAGATCCAGAAGCTGACGATGTAGATTCTGTTATTTCACATCTTGGAAGCAGACAGGTTGATGACAGTGGAGAAATAGATGGACGCATGTCTCGTTCGTGGGACAAACTTTCCAATAGCGCCAATGGACCATCCCGTCCACCTTCAGCTGTGAGTTGTGGGCCAAAGGATAAAATTCTCTTGAACAAAGTAGAACCTGCACCAATAGTTAGACCAAGTTCGGACACGCTGCTGTACCTAAACGCAAACTCTAAAACCTGTTCAGTAATGTAAACTTGATTAATAATGTTAGGTGCCAAACATGTAAGCAATTTATTAAGTAGACTAGTCTTATTTTCTATTTTTGTTTAATTTTAGTTTATAAGGGTACCTATGATGACGATTTTGATACTAGTACTTTTTTCATGTATACCAATTTGATGTTAAGAAGTGTATAAGCACAAACCTTCAAGTATCGTTTTTCTTCAGTAACTTCAGTTAATAGTTAATTGAAAAAGCCAAGTTGTTTAATTTTAAACTTCTTTCAATTGATGGTTGTACGTTAGGTCGGTGGTACTATTATATAAAGCTGTTAATACAACTAACAAATCACCAGAAAATTTAAATGCTATGGAACTACACATTTTTTCAATTTTAGTTGGTAAATTTTTCCTAAACATATCTAGAATTATTTAAATATTACACACATACATGCAACTGAGGTAATATAATGCTGGTTTGTATACATTCAAGTGCTTTAAACATGATTTTTATGAACACTGTTAGTAGACCTGTGATATTTATATTTTTATCTATAAAGGCAATGTTACTTTGTTTTTATTATTCTTTTGACACAACCTGCTATAAATAGATTAATTTATATTCAGAAATTAGAAAACCGATTTACTATGAAATATTTAAACGAATTCACTTTTTTAACTACAGTAAACCGGGTCTTAATCCCAGGTAAATATAACTTCCTTGGGCCATAGCTAATCTATAGTATGTCAGTTTTCACTATTTCAATAATGAAACCATTTTAACGTCAAAAAGAGGCTTGCGGGAAATATTAACTACCTGGTTCAATAAACTACGCCTCACAAATTTTTACAGAATGATATGACACCTATGTTTAATTGTATTCTAGGGGGCTTCGGTGGCCGAGTGGTTAAGGTATATGTTGTTAGTTACATGTAACCTACTACTGGATCGCGTGCCTGTCAACACTGAGGTTGTGGTTCGAGTCTCACTGCCGGCAAGGTGTGCTCGACTTCAATCTTTTTTTTACTAGGATTGGCCGTTTTCCTACTGAAGGTTCACCGCGTACTCCGGCCCTCCTCCACCCCCTAAAAACTGGACGCCATGTTAAAGCAGAAAAATCTTAAAGTAGTGTTAATCCCTATTCAAACAAACAAACAATGGAGACTATGGAACCAATCTTTCCGTTTGTCGGATGGTTTTCTGGAATAGACTTCTCGGACGTTGTATGATAGAGGGTATGTGATCAAGTAATTTTGATTGTGTCAGTTGACTCCATTGTATGAGTTTACACATTTTTGAGCTTAATCTTGGCTTTAGCCAGCTACGCCAAAATAGAATGTAAATTGTATAAAAACAGTGCAATTTAATTGTACTGTCGTTTGTAATTTGTACAACTTGAGATCAAACGCATACCGAGCAGTAATATAGATACCAAATGAAATTAAAATAAAAAATAAATATATAATAAATATTATAAAATTATTTAATATGTTTAATGTAGCAGTTTAAAAAAAAGAAACGTATAGTTACTCTGGTAAACGGAGTTTGGTTGGGGTGGTATGTAAAAGTTATCATTGTTATGTCTGGTTTGGATACCGAGGTCTCATTTTGCAACGGGGGCCTCGGTGGCTGAGTGGTTAATGTTGTTCGTCTACTATTGATCATGTGGACTGTCAACACTGGGATTGTGGGTTCGAGTCTCACTGCGGGCAGGTGCGCTTGACAAATCTTAATCGACAAGGATTGACAGTTTTCCTACCGAGATCGGGGGTTTCCTCCAGTACTCCGACTTCCTCCCCATAAAAACAGGACGCTATGATGTAGCTGCGAAATTGTTGAAACAACATTCAAACAAACACACATTTTGCAACGCTTGTTGCAATTAATAGACCAAAATGGCAAAAGCTCATTACAACTGATCAGAATAACATCTGTAAAGATTCACTTAAAAAAATCAAAATGCAAAATTTTGTATCGTTCTTATATTGTGAAATTTCCCGCTTTGATAAAAAAAAATCATGGTTTAGTACATATTCTCGTCCTGGACGGGAAGCAGAAGTTAGTCTACTATTGATCACGTGGTCTGTACACACTGGGGTTGCGGGTAAGAGTCTCAGTGTGGAAGGAGTGCACTCGAATTCAATCTTAATTGTCAAAGATTGGCAGTTTTCCTACAGAAGATTGGAGGTTTTCTTCGGGTACTCCGGCTTTCTCCCTAAAAAAACTGTACGCCACGATATAGCTGAAAACTTGCTTAAAGTGGCATTAAAACACCATTCACACAAACAAACAAACAAACAAATACAGTTAGAGTATTAAACGCAAATAGTGACCACAATTTAGATCGCTTATTTTTATCTTGAAAATATTTATTTGTAGTCAAATTAAAGTTTTCTTGTAATTAATGAAAGAAATATTATATTCATGTATACCACGTCAAAGTCTCTTAACAAGAGTAAATGTATGATGTTTACTTCAATGTTGTAATCCATGGCGACTCTAATGGAATAGACAAACGAAGGACTTGTTTAGGCCATAAACAAGAATCATATATTTAATAAATTAAACCACGATTTACGTGAAAGTTTCATTTAACTGAAATAATTAATGCTCAATGAAGTATAAGAGAAAGTTTTTGGTATAAAACTGTAATTTTTATACCCCCGCTCGACATTGTCGGGGTATATATGGTCCTTATGTCCGTCCGTCTGTAAGTCCAAAATTGATTTCCGGATGTTATATTTAAAAAAAGCTTGCATTCGAGAAACCTTATTGTTACATAAGCGTATTGATTCTGAAGAAATTCTGTCAAAGGTCAAGGTCACAGTCGACAAAAAACATTAGAAGTTTACACAAAACAGATGTTTTCTGACATTAACTCAAAATGTTTGTACTTAAAGTCAAGGAAAATTTGGGATATAGTTGCATAAAAGGTGGGTAAGAAGCCTATCGATTTTTGGGGAAATTTATCAAATTTAAATGTTACATTTGCCAAAAATGTTATAACTTTTACCCAAAAAGACGTTTCCATACGATAACTCAACAAGTTTGCATTGATTTTAAAGACACTTAGAATATTATTACATATCAGGTAACTAAGAAGCCTATTGATTCTGCAGGAATTCCATTAGAGACCAAGTTCACCAGTTTACAAAAAAAAAAAAAAAACAAAACAAAAACAAAAAAAACGTTAAACTTTTAACAAAAATAATAATTTAAGCCGGGGTATCAGTATCGCTAGATCGCCTTTTCTAGTTTTTCATTTTTTCTCAATCCTTTTTCTATTTTGTAGCGTTAAAAATATTATTCCGTTATTTTCGAAATAATTATTTCGTTTTTCCGAAATAATATTTCGTTTAAACGAAATATTAATATTACCTCCCTTTATTACGTTTCTCATGGACAATCAAGTCATATGTTACAGTAGTTCCTAAATTGTGTAATCTTAAACTATAAAACCTATCACCTGGATCTTTCTAAAACTTTACACAGTGAAGATGTCCACCTCTCTTTTTGAGGTGAATTCATAAAAAAAAAAATAAAACAAAATTTAGGCGGGATTATGAACTTACTAGTCGTTTTCCCTGTTTGACATGTAATAGGGGCAATTTAGAAACTCAAAAAACGTTACACTTGATACTAGTATTAATATCATATCATTTCTTTTTCGGAAGATATCTAAGGTGTCAATCCACTGTTGCATGCGTCAATAATGCTTAACCAATGGCTTCATATTCAAATAATGTATATTGTATCTAACTTGGTTTAAATTGTACATGGTTCAACTTTCTGCAGGAAAAAAGCCGATTGGGATAGGTTTTTTCGTTTGAAGAGTTTAGAGTGAAACTTATTTTCTATTTTTGAGTTATTGGATTTTTAAAATGTTAAAACTGAAAGAGGTTGTTTTTAACATGTTTGCCGACTCTTTTTCCTGAGCGCTTGTAGATATTGAAATGATTTTTAGTATTTGAGTATACAATGATTAGATCAAGTTTACGTTTAGTTCGGTTGGTTGTTTTATGATTGGTTTTATGTTATTCCATAAAAAATATAAATAATATTTTTAAAAAAAACGAAACAGTATTAAAAAAAAAACAAAATAAAAAATATGTATTGCATGTCAGTAAAGTTGACATTTTCCAACTCATACGTTATGCTGGATCCTGCTATCGATATTCATATTTCCTAGACCAGACAATGGACTAATTACCTACTATATGTACCTAGGTTAAAGCTATTCATAAGTTCTATGGCCGTCACCACGACTTAGTTGATTGTTATGAAAAACTCATTATTTAAATGCGATCAGGCAAAATTTTGAGACATAGGTTATGAAAGACTTATTCCTGGCCATGACGGCTACTTGAACACGGATTGTATTCTTCCTGAATTTCACTTTTCCTGGACATAACGTTGAATAACTTGACGGGTATCTAATTAGAGGCAGGAACTTCTAACTCGTCCGAGACTTGAGTGCACTAATTTTTTTTTTCTTGGAAAGGGGGGAGGGGGTGGTCGGTCTACTAACTTTTGTTGTTTTTGTTCTTGTTTTTTTTTTGGTTCAGGGTTCCCACAGAGCCCTGAAAGCGGGAAAAGACCGGAAATTTCTTTTTTTCAACGTAGAATTTTTTACATTAAAAATAGTCGGGATTGTTTTTAGCACGATCTATTCCATTTCTAATTAATTTTTAGGGTATTTCTGTTTCCGCAGGAATTCTTCTAATTCATGGAGTCTGTGATTTTTAGTTTCCAAATCATCTACAACGGTGCAAATTTTGCGGGCCAAACAATAAGGAATATTTCTTTTGGTATGGGACGGATGACATGAGTTGAAATTCAAATATTGATGAGTATCGGTACTTTTGTAAAATATATCAGTTTTAACATCTTTAATTAGCACCATAATATCTAAAAATGGTAATTGTGTACGACTTGTTTCCCTCGTAAATTTAATGGCTGGGTTTAAATTATTTAAAATTGCTGTGAATTCGTTTAATAATTCTTCCGATTGTGTCCATATTATGAAACAGTCGTCAAGGAAACGTTTCCATGTTCTTTCAATTTGAGCGGAAATATTGGTTCCGAATGCTTCTTCTATTTTATGGTACAGTTTCTCTTCAAGGTAACCCATTACTAGGGTGGCATATGTAGGGGCGAATTTTGTTCCCATTGCTGTACCCCGTATCTGAATGTAATTTTTTCCATAAAAAAAGAACGTATTATTTTCCAATATAAATTTAACGGAGTCTAATATAAATTCAATACAGAACCGTTCTGAGATAATGTTTTTGTGTCTCTCTACCCAATATTTTATGGCTTCTATTCATAAATCGTGCGGGATATTAGTATAGAGACTCGTTACGTCAAAGCTAACTAAAATAGAGCTTTCTTCGATTTGCTGTGGTAGATGAGATAAAAAATCTATGTCATCGCGAATTTAGCTTGAGACAAACTGATTTAATGGTTTAAGAATAATGTCAATTAAATTGCTTAGGCGATGTGTTGGGCACGCAGGGCCTGCTATGATCTGTCTCAAAGTTAAGTCATTAGGAGCTTCCGATATTATGTACTCACTGTTTTGTTCCTCCACAATAGTTTTAATTTCGTTTGATTTGTGATTTTTTTGGCAGTCCATAAAAGTTACTTGTATTATACTCGAAATTAGTCAATGCATCAATTTCTTTATCGGTAAGAGAATTGTTGTGTTTTGTTACCAAATTATGTAATATTCGCATGATTTTTTTATCTATGTTATTAGGGATCGCTGAATAAAAAGATGTATTCTGCAGCTGTTCATAGCACAGATTTCTATAAAAGTCAATATCCATAAGAACTATTGCCCCACCTTTATCTGCTTCTTTAAATATTACTGACTTATCTGTTTGAAGACGTTTCAATGCGGCTTTTTCGGCAATACTTAAATTTTGTTTCGAATTTGTGTTTGGTACAAGAGGAAATGAAGTAAGTGCATCTATATATTGCTCTAAGTGTGTGTTCCGGTTTTTCTTTGGCATAAATGAAGATTTGTTTCGGATTAAAGATTCGTCATTTTCTGTTTCTTTATCAGTAAAGAACTCAACGAGTCGTAGCTTTCGACAGAAATTTTGAATGTCATGTTTCATTTCCTCGATATTAGCTGTAGGTGTTGGTGTAAATTTAAATCCCTTTAGTAAAAGCGATTGTTCATCGCTATCTAACGGTCTTTTTGATATATTTATTATTTTGGGATCTATCTTACTATTTGTTTGACTTCCGTTTCCTCTTCCGGTTTGTCTCTCTCTGGAGTTTGTTGTCCTGACACTAAAAAATGAATTCTCCCTTGATTTACATTTCTGTTTATATTTTGCCGTTGATTCTGTCTATTATTTTCACGGAATTTTATAGAGTTTGTAGCGTTTTCATAATTTCTTTGTTGTCCACTCTTGACGACTTCTGAGTACAATCTGTTGTTGCTACGCTGTATACTGCTGTCGTTGCTACGCTGTATACTACTTGAGCTGGATCGGTAATTTGATCTGTTTGGAGTTTGCCGTCTTTGATTGGACTGTTTTGTAAATTGTGTATTTTTGCGACTGTCATGATTCTGACCAATTTGTTGTTTTTCAGCTAATTGGTTGCGATCTTTATTATTGCGATTTGATTGTTGTATAAATCGCCCGTTGTTTTGAACGTTTTTAATATGATTGTTTATATTTCCTTTGTTATTACGCTTACGGTATTTGTGGCTTGGAGTAGCTGTTTCCTTACCATAATTAGTTGCGTATTTCTCTAGAAATTCAGCCTTTCTTACCCATATGTTTTTAGACCTTTCTTCTTCCTTGGAAATATCTTTTATCCAAATCTCACGCAGTTTATCGGCGATGCTTCCTTCGGCAATTTCATCAATAATTGTATTAATTTTTACATCTAACTCTTCATATTTCGTTTTATGACGAGTATGTTTGTTTTGAATTATCCGAATGTCCGTCTGGATTCTCACTGCAGGCATGGTGTACTCGACCCCAATCTTAATTGACAAGGATTGCCAGTTTTCCTACCGCAGGTGGGGGTTCTCTCCGGGTACTCCGGCTTCCTCCCCCAATAAAAACTGGACGCCATGATATAGCTGAAAAATTGCTGAAAGTGGCGTTAAAACACCATTCAAACATTAAAAAAAAAGATTCTTTAAAAATCTTTATAAGAGGTATAATGATGTAGATACAACTACTATATTGTTTATTGAGCTATTATCATTCGAAATTATGAACTAATTCTATATTTTTAAGCCGTATACACTACTTATTCTAAGTAAGCAACATAAAATTGTAAACACGAGACCCAATTGTTGAAAATATATTTTTTGTTAAATCGGTTATTGGGATCTGTAAAAAGCCGCTGTTTGTGTGTTGTCTCCCTTCACTGGCAATCGCATGGTATAAAGAGGGACATAGCTCCCCCAATAAAAGGCGTTCTTGTGGGTGCATGATATAAAACAAACAACGTCCTTCAATTTAAATATGACCTCCCATGATGATGAAAGAGTTCCAGGTTTTTGTTTTTTTAACATAAAACCGATCATGTACCAATCTTTTCCACAAGTTTGACAGCTGTATTTAGAAAAGTAAATATAATGCAGCTGCGATCAGTTTAGGATATTCTTGGTCTGACAGCTCTACTTTCAATCCAGTAAATTTAATATATTGTCGATGTACGTAAGACGAAGCAATAATTTACGATGAAAGAAAACAAAAACAAACAACACAAAGAAATTTAAAGAATTTTGATAGATTTAGAAAGAACAAAAGAAATTATATTATAGCAACTCGTAAACGTTAACACACAGTTCGGTTTTCCTTATATTATAAATAAGTGTTTAAAAGGTTTTACAACAAATATATGCTCTAATGTAGAGCTGCTGCAAGCTGTTCTAGTGTATACCGGTAGCTGCTCCAAAGAAGAGCTTCTCATCCAAGCTGTTCTAGTTTATTTCTCTGCTCCTGAGTAGCTGTTCTAGTGTATTTATCTTCTCCAGAGTAGCTGTTCTAGTGTAAAGCTGATCGAGAGTAGAGCTGCTGCAAGCTGTTCTATTATATATAGATGCTCCGAATAGAGCTGCTGCAAGCTGTTCAAGTGTATATAGCTGCTCCAGTGAAAAGCTGCTACAAAATGTTCTAGTGTATATAGCTGCTCCAGAGTTGAGCTGTTACAAGCAAAAGCTGTTCTAGTTTATAGCTGCTCCAGAGTAAAGTTCTAAAGCAGAACTGCACTTGTCAAGAAAATTTCTGTAGCGGTCACGAGAGCTACTTTAAAGCAGTATTTTTTTATAGTTCTCCTATAGAGGCATAATTCTATGGAAAACAAATATAGAGAACATGGCTATATATTAGCGGGGATTTTTGTTGAAGAGCAGATCCGCATTTTTTTTAAGTAAAATGTCCATTTGGCCATCATCGTCAAAAACCCACGTCCGGTCGCGATCTCGCTTTGCTACCACTTACCTACCGTGGGCACACGTGTAGATATTTTCTCGGTTTCATGAATTTTCATTAAATTTAATAAGCCAATGGGAACGACGTTTATTGGACAAAACTATTTTGATTAGTTTAAACGCTTCGCCGGAAGTACAAGCGACCAATAAAAATAGTACATTAAATATTCATGAAAACGAGAAAATATCTACAAGTGTGCCCACGTTGATTTCCAACGATGATGGCCATATGTATTTTTGTTATAAAGCCTTACAATTTTGTATAATCACCTCGTTTATCGCGAAATATATATGCCATCTGTAGATAATGACATATAATGTCCTCTTATTGATGCTACGTGTGTGTGAACTGATAAAATTTGCTATTATTAACACCAAGTGAGAATGAATAAATCTGATCAAACAATCGTCACTACGCAACAACTAAAATGTTATGCAACAAACGTTTAGGCTATCAATTTAACTACGATTTATTGTTAAAGCGGGAAAGAATTAATTAATAAACTGTCGCTTGAAGAATACAAATAATACCGAAGCATAATAGAATCAGTATTTTTTTCTTCTGAATAACTTCAAACCAGATTTTTTTTATTAAATTTTGAATTTCGACAACAAAAAGCCACGAACTAACTAAGAGTATGACGGTCCCTATACAATTTCTGTTAAATGACCCAATGATTTTTCTGTGTTCATCTTTCTCTTTGCCAAGCTAAGGTGACGTTTCTAAAATAGAGTCGTTTGTTCTAGTTATGACACTGGTGAATACTGACACTCGTTTATAAATATAAAATCACTATTAGCAAAAATGTAAACAAATATAACCTCGATGCGCAGTATTGGGTTCAGTCACGAATCGTAATTTCCGTCTAATGAATCTTGAGAGATAAACCATAAGATAGCTATTAAAAATGCCCCAATATTTGTTAAATCAAGCTAGCTTGGCAATCATGCTAATTAAGTTTTTTTCTAGTATAACAGGACCAGTACACGATAAATTTATTTACAAAATTCAACCAGTTACCACAAATGACATAGTTTACTATGA
The DNA here is from genome assembly GCA_944474755.1 of Limnoperna fortunei. Lineage (NCBI taxonomy): Eukaryota > Metazoa > Mollusca > Bivalvia > Mytilida > Modiolidae > Limnoperna > Limnoperna fortunei. The sequence goes on from OX104111.1 coordinate 71,864,078, forward strand.
ATAACAGGCACTTCACTACATATAGTTCGCCAAGTCTAGAAAAATTATGAAATACACGTTTCTTACATTGTGTTGCCATTGCAGGAACGTAACAACAGGACATTAGAAACAATAATAGACAGTGCCATTAATACATGGTTCACCTATATTTTCTTAGGACATTCTCTGTTAATTAAGTCATAGCATTTCTTTTTATTAGAATGTAAGTCTTAAACAGAATAATCTTACATTCTCCACATGTGACGGAGCGATTGTAGTATTGTGGAGAGTTATCTCGCATTATGAATGTCATATCGTATGTCGAGTTGTCTCCCATGAAGTCGTCTGCATTATTTTCTCATCATATCATCGTTTGTCGAGTTATCTCCCCTGAAGTCGAATAATTTTTATTGTGAAAAAGCGATTGTCTAATTTAGTATAAGTAGTCAACATTAAGTGTGCTTATTTCGTAAAATTTCCGATCACAAATTATGTCAATGAAGATTATAACACGAAAATGACATAATTTTTTTTCTGAAACAATAAATATATCATTTTATATTTATTACGTTCTTAATGTTATCCTTTAAAAGTTTATTGTCACTTTAGCTCGTAATTCCTGAACTGTTTATGGTGTTTGATCCAAATGTATTTTACCTAGTTCTACATTAAAACATAAAACTTAAATATTTGTGTGGCTGAAATATGTCATTCACACGTTTTTCCATGAATTCATCCCTTGTGATATTTACAGCAAATGCATTTAAATAAGAAACAAATTATATGAGCAATACATCCTCCTTGTGATTACGAGGAAGAACTAGGCTAATGAGGAATAACATTTAAATATCAGTTTTTAATTAGAATTATGCTTCTACTAAATTCCTCCAAAAACAATGTGTTGGAAAATCACTGAAAAACTTCCTATATATATTTAGCACCGTGTATAGAAGCAATTAATGAAAATAACAAATCGCGACTCACATAGGTTTATTTTCATTTATAACCGTTATGTACATATTTGATCGGCTGTGATCTGATTTTGGTGTCACGTTGACCTTGGGTGACTCCGGATAATCTTCGTAATGACCTTGGAACACGGAATCGTTGCTATTGAAGTTACTATTTTTACACAGCAACATTTCTCGTGAGTCTTCGTCTACTTCGTTCGTAATGTTAGTATCTACCTTTTCTATTAAATCCATGTTCATGAAATTTTTCGCCAAATTAGGCAAGTGTTGAATTCTATCTACCAACTTTTCACGCCGGTCCGTCTTTCTTAATAATGCCATTTCCTTAATATATGTACGTAACTGGTTATCCTGCTTGTTCTTCCGGATGTGGGAAGCGATCATCATTACAATGGATAACCCATAAATTAACACCACTGCTACAACGTAGTACAAAGCACCAATATCATCTGTATTTTTTCTTACGTTGTCCACCACAGCTACGAAAGTCTCGTTTTCATTTGCCACTGATTTAATGTGAATCCGTAAATTACTTGCAATGTCCATCATTTTTCTGAAAACTACAAAGCAGTAATGTTTAAGAAACAAATTCCTTGATACTGATGTATAGTGCTTCGGATTTTGGATTTTGTCGTAAAATTAGGGACCAACCATTTTCTTGTGGTGGGGTTGGTCCAAAAACAGCACCCCCTTCCAAAAAAAAAAACCACAAACACACACACAAAAAAACATACATGTATAGGAAAACTGCATGTATGATATATATATATAAAGGTTTTTTTTTTTACTTTTTCCAGAAAAAATACATTTGTTTTAATCATAGCTCTTTTATCGACCCTTCCAGACAAGAAAATGGTTTGTCCATAAAACAATCTAGATTCACGTGCATGTGTGTAAAATAAATCAGATATTACGCATTCTACAAATCCACAGCGTGGTGTAATTACTTGATAGGATTATACACTGGTCAACGATCGGTCTGCAATCTACCCACAGGCATTAGCATTAATTGTTTTCTCTTCTGATCGTTCTCTGCATGGATAATATCACACAACACATATTAACATTTCATCAAGGCAGTTCTTTTATTTCGGTATGTTGGTACGTATAAATCTTGCTGATGTCAGTTTTTACAAAAGCAACCTACTTTTAGGAAGCCGGTGAAGTATGAAAAATCTCCAACGCACTCTACTTTCTTGACAGCTAGGTCGCCGCTCATTTTTATATCGGAGTCTAGTTATGTCAATTGTTTAATATCAGTTATAAAAACATGAAAACGGTACAAAAAGCATCCATAGTGATTCATTGGCTGTATGTTACTACAAATCTTTATGAATTAGGGTTAATAAATGTAAAAACACAACAAGTGGCTAAAAAAAAACAAACAATATTGGTATAAACATTACAGTTTTAGCCATTTTAGAGCCTTTTTTATGCTCTTTACACGTCATAATGTTAAGAAATAAGACAAAGTATTAGAACCAGTTAGACAATTCAAAACAAACGCTTCTCTGTTTCTAAGGCAACAGCGTAATGCCACCTGCTCCTGAATCTGATATATAGAAGGTAGTATTATCTAAAAAAATGTGTGAACTGAAAACGAAACTTCATTATGGACTAAAGTGGTTTTAAGACAATTTGTGAAAACTTAAAATTCAAAGTTACAAAACAATTTTCTAATTAAAATAATTTAAATTTAGGTTTTTAATATATAACAAGTACTATCTTTAAAAAAGATAACCGACGCATTAAAGATATAAATTGAGTTATGCATTAAACTACGAATCGTCATTATTGTCATACAAATTCCCCGTTTCAATAGACCAGAAATGTTTGATGGAAATTTTTTTGGGGAAGTACTGACGGACAATTATTACTACGTGAAAGAAATAATGAACCTATAAATTAACATTAGTCCCGGGTGAAACGAGTTGGAAATTATTAATTTATACATGTGTTCGCCCCCCTTTTTATTTACGTGTTTTCAATATTAACAGATTTACCAAGCATACAGTTAACTCAAAATTGATAATTTGTTGTACATGTACGTGTATTCCAGAACGTTTATTGCTATTATGTATTGAAACCCACTGCCTAAGATACAGAAATTAAATTTTTCTGCAAGCACCAAAAGCTGTTATACAAGTATGTCAACAAATTGAATATAAGAATTGTTTAATAAAATGTTTATAGTTTAAAATTTACTGATTAAGCAAAGTATACTTTACAATTAGAGCCACAACTCTCTATCTATGTGTGTACTATGCCCAAGAACGATAATAACACATTTGATTTACTATCGACATGAATATATAATGATTGTTAATTTGTATTTTTTAAAGAAATTAATTAAAATTTCTTCTCTTCGTTTCTTTTACACTCTATTAAATCCCGGAAAAATCCAGGGTGTTAATATGCGTTTTAATTTGCGCTCTACTTCAAATAAAAAATATTTAACATTTTTGTACAAGTCGCTTAATATAAAATTGTACAAACTGCAGCTCATCGCTATCGTTCTTAATACTTAAATTACACCATGAAATTATTTTATAAACAAACAGACGACAAAATCTAATAATAATAGTGCACAATTTGAAAGGAGAATTGCCAATTTACCATCCTGTTCCGAACCCCTGTCCAATTCATTACCCTGTTTCGAACCCCCGTCCAAATTGGTTTTTGACTAATCAAGAAACAGAATTAGGATCACGTTACTTGCTTTGAGTAGAGGTGAAGTGTCATGAGGTCAAAGGGTAAAAAGTGAATATAATACCGACTGCGTCGGAAAAAAACACCAGATACACGTTTCTTTGAAAACACAACTTATATTCTTCGCCTTTGAGAGAATCATTCGTCTTTAGATCGTAACCCTGGCAAGCAAGGATAAACTGACGCGAATGGCCGAGTCTATAAAAAGAGACAAGTTAGGGACGGACCATTTAACTTGAAGGGGGGGGGCTTGGTTTTTTTGTTTTGGTCAGAAAAAATATTTATTTCTTGAAGGCGTCGCGACAGAATATTTTTTTTCATTGTTAGCATTATTTTATATAGCAGAAATCCTTCTTCAGAATATTTTTTTCTTACCCTCTGCTTCCAAAATATTTTTTCATCAAAAATCATTTTAAAAATATTTTTTTATGAAAAAACCAAGGACCCCCTGCAAGTTAAATGGTTGGTCCCTTAAGACTCTGGTAATAGCCAAACAGTTCAATACTAAAGTTGACGTGTAATAAATATCTACTTTGCGACATTAACAATGATATTTTAGACTATAACAAATATGTACCTGCATGTTCTCTCTGGTACGCTCTTTAGCCATTTTCAAGACATGAATTTTCGTATAATCGTGTTTCTGTCTTTAAATGTCACTGTATAATTGTCCAACATCATTCTGCGATTTGCAAAGTGTACTTCAATATATCGTTTACACGTAATTATATACCTAATCCCATCTTTCATCATGTAAAAGCTGAGCACATTTAATCTCGCATGTGTCGTAAGAGCTGTCATTACACTAGAGTATTGATTTTAAGGACAACAATGGTAATCACAGCGAACAAGTATTTTAAAACAGTTTTCTCTTACCTTTTTCAATTTTCAGACATCTACCACATATCTAATTTAATTTCCGCAGATGGTAATGTCGTTGTTTACGTGTGATCATTATTGTGTATTGCGATGTGACAAGTGTGGTTGTCAACGTAGACGAATTGATTAAATTGCAAATTATCCAAGAAATTTCATAGTGTGGTGAGGATACGTCATTTAATAAAGCGCAACAAATAATCCTTACCAACAGGACGGATTTTTAAAGCTATCATGCCGTATATTGCACATGTTATTGTATATAATCTAATGAATAGCTATCAGCAATACCTAGGCGAATAAAAAGCACATACTAAATGTTCAGGAAACGAATTATGTTAAATCATTTACTTTCTTTACATTAAAACAGTTTCTACACCTTTCCAAATTTTGCATTTATCAACTGCCTTATGCTGGCAAATAATTTCAAGGGTGATTGTTTGAATTGCATCCTCCAAAGTCAGGGGTTATGAGTCCGCGTTCGCTGCACGATGGTGGGAGTGTGACTTTCTTAAATTGAAACATTTCCGCATTAAAATTTATTAATGAAGCACTAAAAAAATACAGTTGATATATTGTATTGTATGTCTATTTATTAAATAATTTCCAGTTGAAGATTAATTATTGTACCATAAGGTTTTCCTCTCAAAACATCTCTTGTGCAGCAGATGTTAATAAATAACACACACCCACATGCGCTTTTGTGAAAAAATAATTCTGCATAGATATCTGTATCAATTCCATTCATTGATCAGACTAATTGTCATTGACAACATAAAGAATAGCAAAGCATTCATTCTTCAGAATTGTTGATTGAAAATGAGACTTTTTATCGGCAACATCAACAGCGACTATAAAAAAAAAGTGTTCAAATAATCGTAGACAAGGAACAAAGTCGAGCAGTGGCATATGGGCAACACCAACGACCTGGAGTTTTGCCGAAAATGATTTACACCGATGACCATTAGAATAAGAAGCTTTAAAAAAAAAGAGTATCGGTGGTAAATATAGGACAATAAACAGGCATTGTCTAAAATAACAAATTACGATGATGCAACATGATGAAGTTATATCAACATGAAATTAGCAAAGTCAGAAACAATGATTCTTTATGAAAACCAAGGTTAAAGTTCAGTTAACACGAACACGAGAAATTTGTGTAAAGGCCCGAATATACTTCAACCCATTCATGAGTTCTTGATGTTTCTGAGAACCTGCAGTTTTACAAATTCACCAATCACACACATTCAGTGTTATCCATGTATGAACTCCCCATTGTCAAAAAACTGAGCTCATTTATGAAGGATGTTCTAATATTTTAATAGTACAAAGTGACTATCCGGTTTGTCTTGTAGTTCCGGATGACAATAACAAAATTGTAGTCAATAAGAAACATACACTAGATTTGCTTTGACAGTCAAATCAGAGCAAATAGAGGGACCTTATAAAGTACCTCCTATATTGCAATCGCAAAAAGTGACAATCTATTAAGCCTTTATTTTATTTAATTATTTTTTTTAATTTGTATATCTTTTTATTATTATTTTAGTTTTTCCAGCTCAAATAAATAACTGAACGCGGATGATATTGATGAAAAAAGCTGAAAGTGGCGTAGAACACCATTAAAACAAACACATCAAATTAAATTCATCTGAAAAGCACAAAAATATTTTTGTCCATGTTAGTAAGAGATATAACTCCAAATCTATAAGACGAATCGTGGTCAAAATAAAACTACTTTTATTTGATTGCTTGATTGCTGTTGTTAAGCGCATTAAAGAAAAATGATATGTGTACAAAGAAAATAGAAAGAGAGGAGACTTGTGAGTAGTATATAAAAACTCTTTATTGAAATTATACATATTACATATATTGTGTAGTCTTGTGTAGTCTATGTAGAATATTGCGTACTTTCTTGATCCTCCCAAGTCAGGGGTTATGAGTCCGCGTTCGCTGCACGATGGTGAGCGAACGAGGACTCAGAACCTCTGACTTAGGAGGGTGACTTTCTTAAATTGAAACATTTCCGCATATAATTTATAAATGAAGCACTAAAAAATACAGTTGATATATAATAATATATCCCGAAATAAATGCACAGATTTATATTAAAGACAGAGAGATAACAACGAGTGTCAACCGTATTCGCGTATGAAATTACACGAAAAAGTGCCCATTTTGAAATCGACCTGTATTTTGTATTTAGAAATCGTATCATAAAAAAAATTGCCTACTTCAAACCCGGTCTGTATTGTGCATTTACGAATCATATCATAAAAACACGTCCTACTTCAAACCTGGTATGTATGTTGTATGTAGGAATCATATCATAAAAACAATCATTATTCCTAAACCATGTGCCAATTTACCAACTAATTTTCATTTCCCCTTTTTATGCGTCTGTCGAAGTATTATTGGAACACCCATGGCGGGCGGCGTCCACAGCGATGTCTAACTCACAGCACTCTAACTCAAACAGTTGTTGTCCGATCTTCATTAAACTTAGGGAAAATGTTTTTGGGAATAATATCTCGACCAAGATTGAAAGCCGCTCAAATTGCTTCAGCCATTACAGAGTTATGATCCTTTATTTATACAAAAACGATTTTCCAGATTATTGTCGTAAATTTGTGATTTGCATATATCAACACTGTTAAAATTGTGATCAGCAATGTGATTTGCGTTTTTCTTCGTCAAGTTCTTTTTTCATAAAATATTTATTAAGGACAGATTAAAAACTGATAATACTTTCTGCGCGAGATATTTGTTAATTGTCACGACAGACGTCGAACAATGAAAAAATTATTTGATCATTTTGTCTGATAATTCATATTGTGATAGAAGATTAACTGACTATTCAGTAAATTAATGCGATGTCAATCTAAGTTCACCATTATATATAGAGCTATCTATCAATCAATATATGTGGCACAAAAGGTATGCGCGGAAATTCATATATAGATCTGTCTCGAATGGTAAGGCATTTACATCCATGACACGTATACCTACATGTATGTACCTGTAATCAGGTATCAAAACATTAACACGTGAAAAACTTCTGACATTTGAAACCTTTACCATAAATTTGATGTTTCGATCTTTAATTTGTCTGCGAATTTATACTTGCTGCATATTTCATGACAAAGCAACGACGTATGATCCTTATTAGACTTCTAAAGTTAGAACGGTAGTAAATGTTTTGGCCATAGTCAAAATACTAACATTTCTGTGACTTGCATACCTTCCAAACATTAATCAACAATTACCTGGGCTATGAAAGTAATAAACTTTCATTCAACATTAAAAAATATATGCCATATATGTCCGTTACCGATTTCTTTTTTTTTCACTAGTTAGAATATTGTCAGACGCTCCCAATTTTACATATAATTTCTAATGCAGTTAAAACTTAATTTATGCAGGAGCTTACAGACATAAAATTGTACGCATATAACCACTATTGACCAAATCAGAACACAACGTTCAGTGTTGTACTAAATGTAGGGTATGTAACGGTAGATCATGAAATAGCGACACTGTCACTATCCGGGATCGAACCCGTGATCTCAGTATTGCCAGCCAGCCATCTAACCAAGTGAGCTAAAGAAGTACTCCATTAGCCCATTCGATTTTGACTGGCTATATATTCTACTATCTGCTACAACGAAGCTAGGCCTCCTGTTACAGGTACATAATCTGGTAACCTGTTACTGGTAAACATTTACTACTGTTATACCTATGACACGTTTAAGCAGAAATAAATTTAGTCGAGTAATCAAGAAAACACAGACGGGTCAGAGAGGCACATCTGCCTAAATCAAAGACCCCTATAGAAAAAGTAAAAGTAAGTAAGTAAGAAGAATGACGAGCCGCTAATCATTATACGGAATTAGGGTGAATGTCCATCATTTTAACGGAAAAGCCACGTCATTGTTTCTTGCTTACACGACTTCCATCATTTCTGCTCTGGCCATTAAGGTGTTGGACCACCAAAAAAGTAGTGCTATTTAAAAATAGCTGTTCACTGTTATAATTATAACATTTGAACCAAAATAGATATTGGAACAAACTGGTATTTTTGGAAAGCTGAATAATTCAGGAAACAAGAGGATAAAGTTTAACTGATGTGTACTAAGGATAAAGGTTATGAGAGTCATTGGATGGCATGCACTATTTTGGGACTTAACTTGAAAGTGAAAGTAGACTTTTTTCACGCGTTGACTTCCGGTTTGTTGTTCGTTCTTATATGCATAGAAAGTGGAGCTGAAATTTTGAGAGAATACATGTTGTCACGTGACAGGAATATTTCTTTATTCGAAACAAAGGTAAAATGTTCAGAAAAATTAAAAATCAACTAATTTTATATAGCAGAAGAGACGATAAACAATGGTGGTCCTACTCCTAGTGAAAATATGAACTTTGATAGAAAAGTGAAAAACAAAATAATAAAACTTATCGAAATGTATTAATAAAAGTATTGATAACGATACAAAGAAAAATGTTTTAGGAATCGTAAGAGGATAGTTCAGCCAAGCGAGAGCTAATTTTTCTTGGAAATCTTCAGGTCAAACCCAGCAGGTACCTCGAAAATAACAAAAAGGGTGTCTTATCTTGTCTCTATAAAACACCAGTCAGGACTTGGTATTTTTGTTGAAACTTTTATTATTTCGTTAGAAATGAACAAAACAGAGAGCAGAATGTAATTTAAGACGTATAAAAGATATCATACAAGCGAATACATAAATGAGGTTAGGGGGGGGGTCCTGTCCGCGAGTACCTGTGGTAAACAATAACTGAGAGATGATGTGATGAACAGCAGAAACAGAGTAATTTCAAACCCTCCTGTCTGCCTGCTTTTGAACAGTTACAATAATACTTGATTGCCGTTGTTTAGTTTAGAGTAAGGAAACTGGCTACATTTTACAGGTAAGAATTAATTCATATTTTATCATTGAGAATATAACACATGTATTATACAGTGCAATTGGTAATGATCAACATACACGCATACACAACGTATGACTTTGTTTCAATCACGAACAAATGCATAGTAGCCACAATGAAGCTGGAAAATTTTGGAAAGTGGCATTAGACCGCCACCAACAAACTAATAATCCTTGAACTTGAATATTAGACGCGACTTTTTATTTAATTCCCCTTTTCCTCAATGCAAGCAATGACGTCATCAACAGTATTGATCCAGGAAGAGGCTGTCAAGAATTTCCTGACAGATAAATGATAAGGATGTATTGTTACGTCTTGATATTAACTATGACTAGCAATAGATAATGTTATTTTCAAATATGTTGATTCAAGTTATGCATCGTACTGAGTTCATAATCGAATAATTCTAGTCATGGTGTAATTTATTTATAATAAATGCTTTGATTGGATAAAAACACTTAAATCGTGTCTTCTTAGATAATTTATATATCGATATTTCCTCTGAGCGGACTACTTTCAGTATCCAATGTAAACAAGATGGCGTCCTACTAGCGTATCGTCTGGGAGAGGGGACAATGTTTTCTCTGCCCCATTGATTTCCAATTAAATCGACTGAGATTTCAAATAAAATATAATATAAATACAATTTAGTGTTTTATTTTGGTTATTTCCTATCAATATCTACAGAACCGCGATTCCTTTGGTACTATGTTTTGCATATCCCTACGCTTTCCAGCCTAGCTACGTTTTGAGGTCTAGATGGGTTTCTGTAACTGTTTTTGCTGTTTTAAAAATCGCAACTATTATTTCACAGAATTATAAGGATTAAACACTGTGTTTTAGGAAATTATCAATGTGTAAACTCCGGTGACTCCCTCACAAACTTGACATAAAGTCCTTCGGACTTTATTTAGTTTGTGAGTGTGTCGCCGGAGTTTACACATTGATAATTTCCTAAAACCCAGTGTTAATCCTATATTAAATTACCAAAGAAAGCTGATGGTGAGAGTGAAAAAATAACATCACGAAATGGCGCTATAAAAGCAAACAAAAGTGAGTGTCCGTTGCTTTATTGCAAGTTGTTGCATATTGTTTGATTAGATTAACATGGTACGTTGTCTTTTGGTCTCATGCGTAGCATAGTCAAATATCGACACAAAGGATCACTGTTGTCATCTTGCATAATCGTCTGCGTCGTCTTCGCCGCTCCTCTTAAAGGGAATAAGACCAAACATGCACAGCATCTAAATGATCAACTCCTTATGCGAATGTGGCTTCTTCAGTCCACATAATTTCTATATCAGAGGCCTCAGTGGTCATGAGTTTAATGTAGTTAATAACCAACACGTTTTGTGTTTAAGCCTTATAGCGGGCAGATTGTGTTCGACTCGGGAGGGTTTTGACCTTGTTCCCCAGCTTCCTCCTCTATAAAAAACTTATATATATATATAAGTTATTCTGTGACGTTAAGGTATCCGACCCATAATTGAAATTACCGTTTAATTTTATTTTTCGACCAAGAAATGTGGCTTTATTAAATAAATATATTGCTAATTAATGAAGCAAATTATATATATTGTGCTACTTTGAGTCAATGTAAACATTTTTGAGCAAAAAATTTAGTTACTAAAATAGTATTTCCGATGTTTGCCGAAGATCACCGAGGTCTGCTCCATTGAAATACAATGGACATCCGGGACACCAAATATGATCACGTGGTCAATTGTGGTCCGGATACCTTAAGTTACTAAGACGTTCAACAATTACTCTATGACGTTACGTTACTAAGAAGTTCAACAATTACTCTATGACGTTACGTAACTATGACTAAATCATAATATAGGATTAAACACTGGGTTTTAGGAAATTATCAATGTGTAAACTCCGGCGACTCACTCACAAACTAAATAAAGTCCGAAGGACTTTATGTCAAGTTTGTGAGGGGATCGCCAGAGTTTACACATTGATAATTTCCTAAAACACAGTGTTTAATCCTTATAATTCTGTGAAATAACCGTTGCGATTTTTAAAACAGCAAAAACAGTTACAGAAACCCATCTAGACCTCAAAACGTATCTAGGCCCGAAAGCGTAGGGATATGCAAAACATAGTATCAAAGGAATCGCGGTTCTGTAGAATATTGATAGGAAAACAAAAACAAAATGAAACACTAAATTGTATTTATATTATATTTTATTTGAAATCTCAATCGATTTAATTAGAAATCATTGGGACAGAGAAAACATTGTCCCCTCTCCATGACGATACGCTAGGAGGACGCCATCTTGTTTACATTGGATACTGAAAGTAGTCCGCTCAGAGGAAATATCGATATATAAATTATCTGAGAAGACGCCATTTAGGTGTTTTTATCCAATCAAAGCACTTAATATAAATAAATTACAGCATGAATAGAACTATCATCTTGTAACTCTTATATCAGTTCAGCCATGAATATCTCAGAGAGATGAAACCGGTCTGATAGAACTGTGATTAATTGATTGATGGATTTATTTATATTGTTTACTTTATGCCAAAAGTGTAATAAACAGATACTTTAGTGGATTTTTCAACTTTATTTTCATATATTATGTGACTTGTGGAGATTTCACATCAACATTTTACGTATATATATATATATATATATATATATATATATATATATATATATATATATATATATATATATATATATATATATATATATATATATATATATATATATACACCAAACAGGTAGTTCAAAATATTATATTGACATTCAATTACTAAGGCTATTCGTCTTTTTGTATAATATTTTGAACTACCTGTTTTGTGTATTTACACGATCCCAGTGGACAAATGAAAAATATACTTTAAGCATTTCGAGTTTAACGCCACTGATGAGTCTTACGTAGACAAAACGCGCGTCTGCCGTAATGATTTTGTCACCTTGGTAATTTTGATTACATCTTGTTGGAATATTTGAGCAAAGCCAAGTAACAGCACGGCACGTCCGTGACAGGCGGACTGGGAAGCAACTATTTTGGGTGAAGTTGGTGTGCGAAAGTTTAAGATCAATATGTTATGACTTGTTTACGTCATTTATTTATATTAATATTCAATTACTAAGGCCATTCGTTGGTCAGTCTGTGTCAAAATATTTTACAAAAAACATCGTCATTTGTATCGTTGCATAATCTTCTAGACTTGTATATTATTTATTGTTTATGCTGTATCGTCATGTTTGTCGATCCGATACTTTATAAGCTTACTGGTTGGTACATTCTTTAGACTTTTTGTATAATATTTTGAACTACCTGTATTTTGTATTTACACGATCCCAGTGGACTTATATTATTCCATCGCCAAATGAAAAAAATACTTTAAGCATTTAGAGTTAAACGCCACTGATGAGTCTTAAGTAGACGAAACGCGCGTCTGGCGTAATGAATTTGTCACCTTGGTACTTTTGATTACATCTTGTTGGAATATTTGAGCAAAGCCAAGTAACAGCACGGCACGTCCGCGGCAGGCGGACTGGGAAGCAACTATTTTGGGTTAAGTTGAAGTGAGAAAGTTTAAGATCAATATGTTATGACTTGTTTACGTCATTTATTTATATTAATATTCATTGACTAAGGCCATTCGTTGGTCAGTCTATGTCTAAATTTTTTACAAGAAACACCGTCATTTGTATCGTTGCATAATCTTCTAGACTTGTGTATTATTTTTTGTTTATGCTGTATCGTCATGTTTGTCGATTCTATACTTTATAAGCTTACTGGTTGGTACATTCTTTAGACGTTTTGTATAATATTTTGAACTACCTGTATTGTGTATTTACACGATCCCAGTGGACTTATATTATTCCATCGCCAAATGAAAAAATACTTTAAGCATTTAGTTAAACGCCACTGATAAGTCTTAAGTAGATGAAACGCGCGTCTGGCGTAATGAATTTGTCACCTTGGTACTTTTGATTACATCTTGTTGGAATATTTGAGCAAAGCCAAGTAACAGCACGGCACGTCCGCGGCAGGCGGACTGGGAAGCGACTATTTTGGGTTAAGTTGGAGTGAGAAAGTTTAAGATCAATATGTTATAACTTGTTTACGTCATTTATTTATATTAATATTCATTGACTAAGACCATTTGTTGGTCAGTCTGTGTTTAAATTTTTTACAAGAAACACCGTCATTTGTATCGTTGCATAATCTTCTAGACTTGTGTATTATTTTTTGTTTATGCTGTATCGTCATGTTTGTCGTTTCTATACTTTATAAGCTTACTGGTTGGTACATTCTTTAGACTTTTTGTATAATATTTTGAACTACCTGTATTGTGTATTTACACGATCCCAGTGGACTTATATTATTCCATCGCCAAATGAAAAAATACTTTAAGCATTTAGAGTTAAACGCCACTGATGAGTCTTAAGTAGACAAAACGCGCGTCTGGCGTAATGATTTTGTCACCTTGGTAATTTTGATTACATCTTGTTGGAATATTTGAGCAAAGCCAAGTAACAGCACGGCATGTCCGCGGCAGGCGGACTGGGAAGCAACTATTTTGGGTTAAGTTGGAGTGAGAAAGTTTAAGATCAATATGTTATGACTTGTTTACGTCATTTATTTATATTAATATTCAATGACTAAGGCCATTCGTTGGTCAGTCTGTGTCTACATTTTTTACAAGAAACACCGTCATTTGTATCGTTGCATAATCTTCTAGACTTGTATATTATTTATTGTTTATGCTGTATCGTCATGTTTGTCGATCCGATACTTTATAAGCTTACTGGTTGGTACATTCTTTAGACTTTTTGTATAATATTTTGAACTACCTGTATTGTGTATTTACACGATCCCAGTGGACTTATATTATTCCATCGCCATTCCATTGGCTTACGGGCAGAAACTGTTTCTTAACAGTTTCTGCCCGTAAGCCAACACTTCAGACTGCCCGACCACACTCCAAAGGATTTGATAACAAACAAATCCTAATTATCGAGCAGAACTGCAAGTGGCGGGACTCTGAACGGGAGGCCCGAAAGAGATTCTGGATTAAAGAGCTCTGCTCTGTACACCCCAATGGAATAAACAACAAACAATAAATATCATTCAAAATATAAAAATTAATTCATGAATATCAAGAAGTTTAAGATTAGATGATTAATACAACCTTACAGTACTCCCTTATGTAATGACTAATAGATGTGATCCGAGAAAGTTCAAGATCAATAAAATCAGACCCGATCACGTCACTACCGGATGCTGATGTATCAATAACAAAGTTTTATCCTTTATTATAGATTGATATTGACACTGAAGAAGGCCATCAGTTGGTCGAAAATTTTGTCATATTTATTAATATAATTATTTTATAGTAGAAACATCTCTATATTTGTATTGTTGCATAATTCTTTAGGCTTATATATTATTTTTTTGTTTAAGCTGTATCGTCATGTTGACAATCCGTTACTTAGTAAGTGTACTGGTTGGTAGCTTCCTTTAGACTTGGCGATACCCTCTTAAGCGAAAACCTATTTTTTTATGGAAGGTCAACATGTATATTTTTTTATTGTTAGAAAAAAGTAACGATCATTATCAGGCTACACTTTACTTAAGCCCATTATCTCTGATTAATGTTTGCTAATGGATGAGGTAGCAGGATTGATGGAAGAGTGATATTTATTAGCATGCAAAGAAAATCTTTTAGACAGCATACATCTTGTGGTTTTGTCATTTGCTTTTTCGCTTTATATCTTGTCGGGTTAGGATTCTCGGAACTCGATGCATCTACAATAATAAATTTTATACGGGCTTTAGACAGAAAGAGACACTGCTTAGGATTCCTACCCTAATGAAAACTACTTCATCATATAGTCAAAAATGCATAAAACACCATTCAAACAAACAAGCATGAAAGAAAAGCACTGCTTGAACTTTTCTCAGATATTTTGTAAAGAGAATAAAACGTATCCTATTTGCCTACAATTCTTTCTATTTTGCAAAGTTATTCAGATGCTAAACTGACCATTTCTATCCAAAACTACAGTGCTCTAGACGCTTGAGTTCATGAATTCATGAGCTGTTGGGTTTTATTGTATCATTCGGGTTTTGATGTAATAGGTAATACGGTGTTGGAATGAACTCTGAAATAATCTTGAATACAAGAAAAATGTTCACGCAAGAATAAGTGTTAATTTTTTCATATTAGTAACATATATTCAAAGAATGCATGTATTATGTTAATACAAAATTCAACCAAAAGAAAATGCGTTCATGACAATTGTGCATTTTTTTAATAATTAAACACACCCTTTATAATGTTGATACATTTTATTATTGTTTCAAAAGAACAACAGTATCCATCCCGCATATGCATATGGATACTCATTGTAAATGACGAACATTCCAATACTGGATAGGCCGGACAAAACAATTATGTTGACGAAATTTGTTGCTGTCTCTATTTTTAATGTTTATAATCTTTAAATGAGTAAAGTTTTGGATACTTTTAGGAGACATTTCGGTAATTTTAAAGGGCATTTAGGTAATTCGATGTACCGCAAATTGTTTGCCATCTTACACAAAAAGTCCCCTTAGATTAGGTAGGTCACTAAAACTATTTCCCTTAATTTTCATTTTTTACATCAAGTTTTAATATAAAGATAGGACACAAAATTATCAAATTTTCCTTTTAATTTTTGTTGTGATGGGTATACTACAGCTTACTAAACCTAGATTAACCCAAAGACAGAAAACGGACTACGGGAAAAGTGGGTCATCCGAACAGATTTTCCTTATTTTTCCCTTAACCTTCCGAAGAATATCTCGGTGGTGATAAACTGTAATTAACCGTAGATATATTTTTATAAAAATCATCGTTAATCGCAAAGAAAAGAAATGAAACTAACACAAATTTAACTCTCTTCATTCAGTAATATAGATACAGATATATTTATTACTATCAACATGGTAGTACAGACACCGTTAGGTCCGACCTTTCATGACAAATCAATTTTATAAATCAGTTCTCGTTCGGCAACATGTATTTGAAAGGAGAGTGGTTAAACACTTAATTAAAGAAGTAATATCTGATATCATATTCCGTCTGACTTAAGCTGCAATATTACCTAGGGTTTCGATACAAAAATTGGAATCTCGCCGCTAAATTTTAAATCTATGTATTAATGTATTCCAACATTCTTTTTCAACTTGATTATTCAACTAAAGAACTTTGGTGGGTAGAAATTGTCCGAAGA
Source organism: Limnoperna fortunei (assembly GCA_944474755.1). Lineage (NCBI taxonomy): Eukaryota > Metazoa > Mollusca > Bivalvia > Mytilida > Modiolidae > Limnoperna > Limnoperna fortunei. The sequence continues at coordinate 71,880,806 of OX104111.1, forward strand.
GAAGAAGACTAAAGTTTTCCAATTGATTCGATGCGTTGACAAGAAAATTATTTAAAAAAACATCCGGGGCATTAGGTCCTTATGTGTGATTATTATTGATAATAAACTCAACTACATTCAACTGGACTCGACTTTCCTGCCAATATATTAGTCCAGTGTTTTACGGTTTGAATTACGTACATTAAAAATGTTAAAAGAAATATCACGGATAAATAATTAGTTTGATAAAATTAACTTTTATTTAGTTTTTTTGGAAAACACGACGTTCGCCCAACCCAGAGGTCTTCTCATATTCGACATCTGCGGAAGCGCTAGATAGCTGTGTGAATCTAGAAATGAGAACCAGAACCGTACCAGATAAATGCGAGTTCGCAAATCAAATAGAAACCTATGTAATATGCCTTTTAGGATGCTCTTCGCATGTTTTCTTTGAAAATTACTTCACATTGTAGGAATTAGGCTAAACTGGCGTCTTTTAATGTTGACCCTGCATGTAGTTCATTTTAAACTAATAAATCTTTATTCCTGTTGTGTAACAACAACCGCTTTAACGTCTGTGTATACATTCAGTTTTCTTTTCTCTAAATACCATTGAATATAATAAGAAAAATGCTAATGTCATTTCGTTTTCCAATTTAGAGAAAACAGCAAAACGTAATAGGCATGTTTTAACAAGTCATAAAGCTAAATCAAGGCATTCAGTCAACACTTGTGTCACACCATCTCTGAATCTGTCGTCAATAGGTAAACATACTCACATCCGAAAAACAATATTCAATAGCTGACATGTTTCATGTTTCTACAAAAACAACAGTGAACCGAAACACCCATTATCTGTTTAACAATAAAATAAGAATATCAAAACAGAAATCCTTACAAGAAAACCAAAACGGGCAACGGACCCACATTTACTTCCCTGATGGCATACGTACAAAGAGAATCGGGGAATTAGCACAAAAAATATATAAATACGGGATGTAGAAGGCAGCTACATCACATAAAAAAGCGTGTGTTCATGCTTGAAAAGCGCACGCCAGAAATCTGCAGTAATATAAGCACTTGCTGTGAACAATGATGGCTTGAATGAGATCTTTGTATAAATCTAGAAAACATTACTTTAGAACCAGACTATAATCAGGAACACAGTTCTTGGGCAATTTACTGTTTCTTACTGCAAACACAAACACATTTGAAAGAATGTATCTAATATACACAAGGAAGTTATCAACATTAAAATAAAATGAAACCGCTCGCAAATAAAGTTCCACCCAGACAAATGAAACGTACGAACGAGTCAATATTGTTTTAGGTAAATTGTCGATACATGTCTACACGTATTTATAAAGTGAGAACTGAAAATTATTAGTTTACCTTAAAGTATAAACAAAAATATATATACCCACATGCTGTGTAGAGCTTCGTGGTGTCGCGCCAGTCATGTATACACCGCTAGCAACGATTCTAATGAGTGTCGGTGTACGTCTGTCAAAATCTAAAGCTTGTTTATATGTTGCAGACAATAAAAACAGCTGTTCAAATTAATTGTTAGAACCAAATTAGCAAACTGGTAATTGTTGGAATATTTTTAATAGCTTTGTCTGTGGGAAGTGCACCAAATGTGGAACAAAAATGTTATGTACTTTGAATACATAAATAATGTGGTTCCTGTTTAGAAATATTCTCTGACCTCACTACCAAATGAGGTAGCTGTAAGGGTCTATGATTTTTGAACAAAATATACAGAATTATATGTAAGGGTGTGGTTCAATATTACATAACTGGACTATTCCGTTCAAAATATTTGTTGGCAGCTATTTTCCTTACATAGGACAATTGATATTTTATCTCATTATGTGTGATTGCTATCGCTTTTCATCGATGACTTGAGGACATTAAAATTTACGGCAAACACCATTTTCACCCAGATTTTACCGAGATGGTTCAAATATTAAAATATTATGTTATTATTTTAATACTATAACTGGGACTAGATAGACACATTATATTTATTCCCAACTAAAAGTATTAAGACTGGTAAGTTTAATTACTACTAGCAAAATCAAAGACAAAACCCATGAACTATGGCGAATATTTCAAAAATAATTAGTTTTTGATATCTTACTTAGGTTGTTTCCCTTATACCAATGGTTCAGCATGTTATGTCTGTCAGAAGTCAGACATAAATATTATGATTTGTTTTTAAAGATTATTGACATTCGTTGGGAACAGATATATCATCTGTATATCGATAGTAACGATATTTTAGTCACATTAGGTGAGAATTTCTTGCTATGAGAATTGGAAAATGAAGACGAAGCTCTAATAATTGTTCCTGGTAGGTAACTTCAACAAACTAGTCGTTAATTTTTAACTTGGATTTTTAACACTCAAGGAGTGTGCATGTTCAGTGTTATAGGCCATAGACCGTAAACATCATTTATAAATCTTTTTAAATATTTTTTGCTTAAAATATGACCTAAGTTAACGTGAAGATCGTCGGTGGCCGAGTGGTTAATGTAGGTCATCTACTATTGATCACGTAGTCTTTTAACACTGAGGTTGGGGGTTTACACGACTTCACTCTTAATTGACAAGGACTGCCAGTTTTCCTACCGCAGGTCGGGGGTTTTCTCCGGGTACTCCGGCTTCCTCCCACTATAAAAAATGACGCCATGGTATAGCTGAAAAATTGCTGAAATTGGTGTTATACAATATTCAAACAAACAAAACAAACGTGCAGATCTTCTCTTTATATTGATATCTTATACGAAACTTATGTTTTTATACTTTGAAATGTAAACCTTCTATATTTATATCATAGCTGGAAAATTTTGCAGTTACCAGAGCGTCCTAAAGTGGTGGATAGGAAATGCCTTCTCGTTTGGATTTGTATAACTTGCAATACAGATTAGCTGTAATAGGACTATACCGTGTGGCGAGTGATAAACTCTTTCATTGCCGACAAAGGGGTACATTGTAAACTCTGCAGAAGGATAGAGTTCCTATCCCTACCAAATTTTCAATATTTTTTTTGTAGCAGTCGAAATTTTCTGTTCGTCCCATTCTTTACAATTAAATTCATCGTTTGTTAACATATTACCGTGTATATATACAATATTAGTACATTGTCAGAAAATATACAGTTTATTTGAACGAGCCTTAGAAGTACTGGTAGAAATGCGAGGCTCTGCCGAGCATTTCTCACCTGTTTTGCGGCGAGTACAAATAAAGGTTATATTTTCTGGCAATGTACGAATATTGTTTTTATTCTGCAACCAGAAAATACATTTAATACTAATGGAAAACATGAAAAAGTGCACTTCTAGTCGATTTTTTACTTGATATTTTCGGCGCGTATTCCAGTGATAGCCTGACGTCACAAACAAATATTGTATTCGACAACGTGCCGTAAACCAGAACAGAATACTAAATATCGTTAGAAGTAAGGACAAGGGTACCAGGAGTGACGTCATTATTTACGTAGGGTCGTATTTGTATAGTTGAAGCGGTAGTTGTAGAATAAAAATTAATACACGTAAAAAGTGACTTAATAATGAGTGATAAAGTCTTTTATTGCCGACAAGGAGGTGCATTGTAGCCGCTACACAGTGATAGAGTTCCTATCCCTATCAAATTTTTAATCTTTTTTAAGCATTTGAAAATTTCTGTTTTTCCCATTTTTTCCAATTGATTCATCGTTTGTTAACTTGTTACTGTTCTTATTGTAGATGAAATACTGATTGCTGAGCGTTACAGAATCCATTAATTTATAAGGAACTGAAAAAAGCTTTGTCATATTTATATACCATGGAGTTAGTGAGTGTTTAGGAGTTTATAAGATATATTATGGCTTGTTTCAACAATAAAATTTTTACATTTACACATGTTTACCAAAACAATATGATAAATTGTTCTGACGTTTGCAGTTTGTGTTCAGTAATATTACCAAGGGGTTTGTAGTGAATAAACCAACCTTAATTTGCGTAGAATAACCAATACAAAATATCTAAACTACGGGGAATAAATTCTATTAAAACCTTAATATGTAGACATTTTATGAGTTCCGTACCAAAGAAATCTGTTGTTTTAATTGCATGTAATCTACATAAATCATGAAATAAATTGAAACGCAGATATTTGTTGTGCTTTATTAAAGCTTTTAGAACGAAGTCGTGTAATTTACTTCCGTCAAGACATTGAAAATTATATCGAAAACAAACAAATTGCACTAAATGAAGATTTAGTATTCCCAACCAACGATTTACAACAGATTTCTACTAAGGTTTTAATTAACCTTGACGTTCTTTTTCTGTAAATATATATTTATCGCTAGCTTTCTAATGTATAACTGACGTAGAGATGCTGTAAACTGCTCCGAGTATAACTGCTATCGTTTATTTTTTGTTAGAGCTGCTCTAAACTTTTATTTGGTTTGACCGATTGTTTGATAGGCAGCCTGACGTCTAGTGAGCAGTATTTCAACTTTTTAATCTAGATAACGTTTTCAGACAATGGGGCTTGTTTTTTACTGCACTGACAATGTATGTAGTGGTGTGTAGGGACAAAACAGTACGCTTTTGTTGCGGCTACAATGCGCCTACTCTAATCAGGTATATACGTAGGTCTCATTGTAAAAAGAGCGTAGCGCTCTCTAAACACATTGCCAACGATAGTCGTAAGTCAGGCTTTTTTAAATTATAACCATATAACTTCAACAGGAGGGCATTCCAGATCCGCGATCTGTGGAAGCATTCGTCAGCTTTGTAGATTGAGCATTGGAAACCCTGACCATAGCTACTTAACTAAAGGTGTATTATAGTCATATTCTAACATTATTTACTAATGTTTCATCTTCGCTTTGTTTTGAAATGTCATTTTCTCTTTGCTTCAACTTGCCTTGTTCCCTTGCATGTTACAAAACATTTACCACATTGTTGTTGTTGTTACCATTTGGTACCTTTTGTTGACCATTGGTCAATTACTGTTGTTGGCGCCATTTTTGTTCGTTTATTGTGTGTTGCCCTTCTGCCCACCGTTTTTGCTGTCCCTGTTTTGTCCATTGACCATTTGCTATTATTTTCCTCTATGTTGCCGTTGTTGTTACAATTTTGTAGTTTGTTTGTTGACTTTTCCCCTGTATTATTTTTGTTGTCACCATTTTGTCTATTTACCTTTCAAAACATTATCGCCATTGTTTTGTATATTAATCAACCTTGTAATCATCTATTTTCGTCTTTAAACGTTAAAATTATAGAGCTAAGGAGTAATAATATAACTATTATTTTATTTTCAACACAAAATAGACCACAATTTTAATATTGGTAATTGCGCTGAAAAAGGTTATGATTAATGCGTAAAATCTTTCGGAAATAAAAGTCAGCGACACATTTCTAGAGATTTTAAAATTTATCCACTTAAAAAATGTTATTCGAAAAAATATTTTCCGAAGATTTTGAAGTTACCCCTTTGGAAGATATTTGCAATTGAATATTTCGGCTATTATCTTTAATGGACATACAAAGGTCCTAGAAAATATCAAACATAGAAACTGTATTTATATATAGTTGGGTACTGATTTTCGATTGGCATTCTTTTCATTCTTACGTTGTTTGTAGATATTTTGTAGAAAATATTATTGACTCAGCTCTCAAAGTTATAGGCCTACTAGTCTGAATGTTAAACTTGGTATAAATGATGCCTGTGTGGTCCAATACAAGAATTCCTCATTTTTCCCGATCGGGAATAAAAATTACTCTTTAGTAGATTTCGTAAAAAAGTAGTTTCATTGTAGCCGCTACAAAAGACTAAATTTCCTGTCCCCTATAGCAAATAAATATAAATATAGCAGTAAAGTTGACGGTGTAGGACGTAAAAAAACTCTCCACAATCAATCAATCGTTTTATTTTATACTTTAACTAATTGACACTTCATGTACATACAAGCAAATTATGGCTGATTATTAAACTGTTAAATAATGTTCTAACAAAACTTTGTGTAAATATTGATCACATTTTTAATGATATAACGTCGAGGTTTGATGTTGTTTCTGATTTAATCACTGTTATCATTGGTAGCATACATTTAATGGATTCTCCCGTTTGACTGCTTATTTTTACGTTATATTTTTAGTAGTATTTCTAAAGCACAATTGAATCGTCCGTTTTAGTAATTTTTAACATGTCAAAATGATCACAAGATTAATTAAATAAAACAGTGCATTGATTTAGATGACAATAAAACATGTTAAATACAATAATTTCTTAAAACAACTCACCTTTACTCCATACCCATATCAAGGGAAATTTACGTACTTGAGTGAATACAAATCTAATCACGCTTGTGTTAATAATATCTTAGATAACAGTGCATTTGTTACTTGCTTAAATAGTTGTTAAATGTCCATCTAGCAGTTTTCAGTACTAAATTGAAGAAGAAAACAGGTTAAAGAATAAATCGATGCAGAAAATGGGAAGGGCTAAAGTGCAGAAAATTATGACTGCCACTGCAAAAGTACAAAGTACAGGCTACAGACGTATTATTTTTCCTATGTGTGAAGCTTTTCCATCTTGATTTATTTATATTAACTTGTTCTAAGGAATTTACATTTTTGGTATCGCGTTTTTTATTTACTTTAACTTATTGACATTTCATGTACATTCAAGCTAATTATGACTGATTATTTAACTTTTGAATAATGTTCTAGCTTTACTAAAAGTTGTGTAAATATCGATCCCATTTTTTAATGATATAACTTCGAGGTTTGATGTTGTTTCTGATTTAATAACCCATTTGACTGCTTATGTTTACATTATATTTTGAGTAGTATTTCTAAGCACAATGGAATCGTCCGTTTTAGTAATTTTTAACATGTCAAAATGATCACAAGATTAATGAAATAAAACAGTGCATTGATCTTGATTACAATAAAATATGTTAAATAAAATAATTGCTTAAAACAACTCACTTTTATTCCATACCTATATCAAGGGAAATGTACGTACTTGAGTGAATACAAATCTAATCACGACTGTGTTAATATAGACTTGAGATAACAGTGCATTGGTTACTTTTATATCACTCGTAAACTTTTGAATACAAATCTAATCAAGCTTGTGTGAATACATACTTGTGATAACTGCGCATTGGATTACTTGTTGTTAAACATCCATCTAGCAGTTTTGCAGTTCCAAATTTGGAAAGAGAGCCGGTTCTAGAATAAATCGATAAAATATAGCTAATTCAAGTCATAGGTCAAGGCTCTTCGACCAAATAATTGCAATATCTAAAGGCTTTCGATTCCGAGATAATATCTTTGTCGGACATAGTATATTATTTAGAATTTTTTTTATAATACAAGCTCTAAAACGTGTTAGTTATTTGAATGTTAACATATTTTTGTGCTGTCTCCGTACTTGAAGAGTTTCCAGTGCTCCATCCGCAGGGCTACCTGGTGGCGCATAGCGGAGGACCTCTCTTGGGGGTTGTCAGATCATAATAAAGATAACCTGGTTGCGATCGTAGAAGAAACTACCATTCCACGTTGCATTTCAACTAATACCATACGAAACTAACAACACTTTCCGACGTGATTTTTGTCGTCGTCTGCTCGGACAACATGTGCTCGCTATGGAATGTGAAATTCTTTAAAATCAATTATAAACGTGGTTAAATAATTTTCAATATGTTCCGATTACAGGCTCCTACCTGGTGGCGGATAGTGGAGGACATCTCGTTGGGGGTTGTCAGATCATAATAAAGATAAACTGGTTGCGATCGTAGAAGAAATATGGAATCTAACACCGGTGGGAGGGCAAGACGGGAAAATCTCAGACACCAAAGTGAAAAGATTTCTGGTCTCCAACGAGGATCTGCCGAGTTGGAGACCAAAAGAAATATTTCACGCGGGTGTCTGAGATTTTCCCGCCTTGCCCAACCACCGGTGTTTGATTCTATTTCTCACTAATTCGTTAAACAAAATTCGGTTCTGTTCTATTGAAAGATGGCAACAAATATAGTTATCTACCCTGAACGTAATCTCCAGAAAACACATGTTGCGTCACCGTGTTTGTTATGATGTTTACAGCTATCATATTATGGCATAAATTGGGTCATGGAAGCTCATGATATGTTGTTTTCATGTTAATATTTAAAAAGGCATAGTAAACCAACACAACTAAAGCAAATATTTTATTTTTTTTTTGCTGAACCGACAGTTGACGTCACAATACATTTTTACGGGAAAAGGAGCGTGATATTCTTATCTCACCCACCGGTTGAGACATATAGGATCTAACACCGGTGGGAGGGCAAGACGGGAAAATCTCAGACACCCAAGTGAATAGATTTCTGGTCTCCAACGAGGCTTGCCGAGTTGGAGACCAAAAGAAATCTTTCACGCGGGTGTCTGAGATTTTCCGTCTTGCCCAACCACCGGTGTTTTGATTTTATTTCTCACTAATTCGTTTAAAAAGAATCCGGTTCTGTTCTATTGAAAGATGGCAACAAATAGAGTTATCAACCCTGAACGTAATCTCCAGTGTACACAATTTGCGTCACCGTTTATGTTTTGATGTTTACCGCTATCATATTGTGGCATAAATTAGGTCATGGAAGCCCAGATATGTTGTTTTCATGTTAATATTTAAAAAGGCATAATTAACCAACACAATTAAGCAAATATTTTAAAATTTTTATTGCTGAACCGAAAGTTGACGTCACAATACATTTTTACGGGAAAAGGAGCGTGAAATATTCTTATCTCACCCACGGGTTAAGATAAGGATATCTCAACCGGCTAAAATTAGGTACCACGCTGTTTTATTAGTGAGAAATATAGGATCTAACACCGGTGAGAGGGCAAGACGGGAAAATCTCAGACACCCAAGTGAATAGATTTCTGGTCTCCAACGAGGCTCTGCCGAGTTAAAGACCAAAAGAAATCTTTTACGCGGGTGTCTGAGATTTTCCCGTCTTGCCCTCCCACCGGTGTTTGATTCTATTTCTCTTCTAACAAATACGTTAAAAAAATCCGGTTCTGCTCTTTTAAGGGTAGCAACAAAAAGAGTTATCTACCCTGAACGTAATCTCCAGCGTACACAGGTTGCGGCACCCTGTTTGTTTTTATGTTTGTGGCATAAATTGGGTCATTGAATCTCAGATATGTTGTTTTCATGTTAATATTTAAAAAATCGTAGTAAACCAACACAACTAAAGCACATATTTATGATTTTTTTTTGCTGAACCGACAGTTGACGTCACAATACATTTTTTCGGGAAAAGGAGCGTGAAATTCTTACAGTCCCTGGAACGTATAAGTTAACAAAACGCACGATGCACGAACGATGTACGAACGATGAACGGACGATGTACGGACGATGTACGCACGATATACGAACGATGTACGCACGATGCACGAAACGATATACGATACGATATACGATAGAAACGGTGTGACGGCGTTTATCGTTTAATAGATCGTTTCGTCTATCGTATGGTATATCGTATCGTGCAACGTTTCGTTTATCGCATGGTTCATCGTATGGTGCATCGTTTCTTACGTCGTCATTGCAGGGTTGAATGATTGTTCTTGGTATAAATGGTTTATTTTTCAGTATTTTCTTCAGTATTGAAGGCATTTACTAATTTTACTAGATACATAATAAGGTACGTAATTGATAACGAAGCACAATCATGTGCGTAAAATTTAGCATCCATATATAACGCTATGTATTTTGTTATGGAACTTCGTTGATTAATAACATAACTGTAACCTCTGTTTATTAAATAAATTTAAAAAAATATAACTTAAACCTTATCTACATTTCTTAATAAAAGCGTTAAATTCATTCGATTGAAAAAGCGGACAAAGTTAAACAATTCTGTCTAGATGTGTTAAAGCAGTAACTCCTATACATGTACCTTTCATCAAGTTCCTACCTTACTAAATGCGCCAGTCATTTACAAATTGTAATATTGTTGCGGTTAAAAAAAAATTATGTTGCCGCATGTGTACCTGAAAATTTCCTTTTGTGCTGAGGGTAAATTGATTCAACATAAATCTTAGATCCCTATCATTAAATATGTACTTTGTTTATATGTTAATTCAAATATTCATAATTCCCGAAAATAAGCTAAAATATTGCTTGCTATAAGTCAAGCAATCCATCCATCAATCAATCAAATATTCATATATTCAGCTATCATGAATTGTTTATTCTTTAAGCTTTATTTTTTATTCATTAATATTACTGACACCTCTTTTTTATATTTAAAAAGATCGTTAACTATATTCACAGATGCGTTTTTTATACAGTAGTACTAAGTGTTAAACTATAAAATTGTTGTCACTTCATGTTCTTTGTTTTAGATAGAACTATTTTTGTTTTCTTATATACATCTACTGGTTGTTTATATGTCTTAGGTGGTAAATAAGTGTGCGTCGCCGCGGTAACTTACCAATCGTAAAGAATGACACATTTGTATATTTTATGACAGGTCTTTTTGCGCGATCATCCAAGACAACGATTCAGATTCATACTTTATAATGTAATTCATCCATTTGCAGTTATGAATTTAAAAGAATTGTCTTTTAACAAGACGTTTTTTGTCCCTGTTGTAAATATCGTAAAACTGTATGTAGCGTTGTGAAGGATAATTCTTCTTTATTGTCGAAAGTATACCAAACTAGCTTTGAAATCGAACACTTTAAATCTTTACATAGGACGACAGAGAGAATCATTTGATTTCTTGTTTGAAGCTATTAGCCACTTTCAGCACTTTTCAGCATGGGTGGGGGGGGGGCGGCTCGAATTTTTAATGGAGAAGAAATAGGGAGAACCTGGTGGAAGCCCTTAACTTTTCGGCAAGAAAAGTGGGATGAAGTCGAGCACACACTTTTTAGTTAGTTTTAGTTGCACAGTATTTGAATATTTCTTCACAGCACTTTAATAATACAAGACCATATATTCATTTTGTGCTACAAACATACGTTTTTTAAAAATAAATTTTTCAATTTATAAAATAAAATTTGAAAAATAAGCACGAGACGCGTGATTCGGCATGCACTATAAAGTTAGTTTAAAAATTCGAAAACGTAATTTTATTGTAATGATTGTTACTATGTATACAATGTGTTATTTATTTAATGTATACGTGTCATTTACCTGGGGTGCAAAGGTGCACAAGTAAGATACGTTAATTGTTAATATGTTAATTGCAATCACCACAGGTAATAGAGGATAACGTGTCCCTTTGAAGTGATTTTATTACAGTGTAATGTATATAATAACTTAATTATCTTTTGATAAGTACTCTAATTTCGAAGCAACGATGTCATACGGCCGACATCATATTTAGTTGATGGAAAGGTGGAGATACGTATATTTATTTTAGATATATTGTAAAATATCTGTTAGGGAAGACAAAGAAAAAACTCTTCATTGTCGGTATTTATATTTCATCGTTTTGATAGAATGTTGTTAGACATACGAGTAAATATTGTGGATTAATGTTATAATTTTAAATCAATTCGGATGCAAGCGGTCATATTCAAAGTTCGAACAAATACATCGTTCTCGTTTAATTACAAACTAGCATAGGTATTTTTGAAAAATCCTTATATTTTAACAAACATAATATACTAGTCCCCCTTGTTACATGCGTATGCAAAACCAGGCTCCTACATATATGTACAAATACTCATCCATAAGACAGCTCAAAATTAAATATAGAAAAATATAAAAAGGTATAAAATCATTTTGAAATAGGAGTGTCTCATACATGCAATTACGCACAAAAGCTGAATTAATTGACTCCTTTGAACATTGTTTTATGTCGGCGGAGTTACATTACTGTAGCTATTGTACAAAAGTGTAACGGTAACTGCTATCTGTACCATCTACTATAAATATTTTATTTATAATTTATCAATGAATTTATTTAATTTAAAAAATCGGTATCATATCGCCTGTTCAGTGTACCCGTTTATTACGTGTATCATTTAAGTGCATATATAAACTACACATAAATGGTCAGGTACCCTTGGACAATGTCGGTTAAACAGCTCACGAGATAGCTTGTGTTCTTATTTTATAAACCTAATGACTTTAAATAAAACTTTGTTGTATGTTCCGATGTATTCGTATCGACTTAAAGAATATTTATTTATTTATTTATTTATTTATTTATTTATTTATTTATTTATTTATTTATTTATTTATTTATTTATTTATTTATTTATTTATTTATTTATTTATTTATTTATTTATTTATTTATTTATTTATTTATTTATTTATTTATTTATTTATTTATTTATTTATTTATTTATTTATTTATTTATTTATTTATTTACTTATTTATTTATTTTAACTTAATTGCACTTTATATTATGTAAAAATAAAATTCAGATCCTGTTTAATGCAATAAACTTTTTTACATCATTGATTCAAAGTTATTTAAAAACTATTAATGCACACTTATTATCCTTAGAGCAGAAATATGTTATTTAATGTTGCAGTTTACTAAACATAAATAACGATATACATGTAAAATCAAATTACCCACGCATTATACAATGTACGCTAATTCGACAGAACTACAATATGGCGAACGATAACGCAAACGATAAACCATACGATGTACTATAAACCATACGATATACGCTAACATAAACGGAAAACCATAAGATAAACGAGAGAACAAACGATCCACCATACGATGCACGCTGGTTAAAATGATGCACGATATACTATACGTTATACGGTACCATATACGAACGATATACGCACGATGTACGAACGATGTACGGACGTTGTACGAACGATAAACGCACGATGTACGAACGATAAAATCGTTAACTTATACGTTCCAGGGACTGTATCTCACCCACGGGTATTCTGGTACCCTGACGATGATATCCTCTTTAGCCTAAGCGGCCTTCGGATATAACGTCAGGTCAGGAGCATAACCTGGTCTCCTGGTGCAATATTTTTCATTGACGCAAGCTTCACTTCAAAATATAACACCAGGTCAGGACCTCCGATATAAGCATTTTCATTGGTTGATAATATGACGCCATTTTAATATCACATGCAGATGTCAATTTTTTTTAAGCCGGGAATACATTTTCTTTATAAAATTTAAATATAAATTACATTTTAACATTACGTTTAAATTTTGAAATCTCAATGTAAACTCAGCTAAGAAATGTAAACAATGAACGTCATAAAGAGAATGACGTCACAATACGTTCGATCTATTTGAACTTATCTGTATTACAAAATGGTTAGTCTAGAGAATTCCCGAACGTCAAATTTCAACGCTCTCACCGTTGAAATCCAATGCTCCTGACCTGACGTTATATCCGAAGGCCGCTTAGGCTAAAGAGGATATCATCGTCAGGTCAGGAGCATTGGATTTCAACGGTGAGAGCGTTGAAATTTGACGTTCGGGTGTTCTCATGACTAACCATTTTGTAATATAGATAGGTTCAAGTAGACCGAACGTATTATGACGTCATTCTCTTATGACGTTCAATGTTTACTTTTCTTAGCCGAGTTTATATTATCAGAGAAATATAAGTACATGTCTCTGATATTATGATTTCATAATTTAAACGTAAAATTAAAATGTAATTTATATTTAAATTTATTTAAAAAAAAAATGTGTTCCCAGCTTTAAAAAAAAGATTGGCATGTGCATGTGATATTAAATGGCGTCATATTATCAACCAATGAAAATGCTTATATCGGAGGTCCTGTCCTGGTGCAATATTTTTCATTGACGCAAGCTTCACTTCAAATATAACACCAGGTCAGGACCTCCAATATAAGCATTTTGATTGGCTGATAATGTGACGCCATGTAAACTCACATGCACATGTCAATCTTTTTTTATAGCTGTAAATACCTTTTCTTTATAAAATGTTAATATAAGTTACATTTTAAACTTTACGTTTAAATTATAAAGTCTAAATTTAAACTCAGCTTAGAAATGTAAATATTGTACGTCATAAAGAGAATGACGTCATAATACTTTTGGTCTACTTGAACTTATCTTCATTACAAAATGGCAAGTCTAGAGAACATCCGAACTTAAATTTCAACGCTCTCACCGTTGAAATCCAATGCTCCTGACCTGACGTTATATCCGAAGGCCGCTTAGGCTAATGAGGACATCATCGTCAGGGTACCAGAATAGTGTTATATTTGAAGTGAAGATTGCGTCAATGAAAAATATTGCACCAGGAGACCAGGTTAACCCACGGGTTGAGACAAGGATATCTCAACCGGCCATGGTATAGCTGAAAAATTTCTGAAATTGGTGTTATACAATATTCAAACAAACAAAACAAACGTGCAGATCTTCTCTTTATATTGATATCTTATACGAAACTTATGTTTTTATACTTTGAAATGTAAACCTTCTATATTTATATCATAGCTTGAAAATTCTGCAGTTACCAGAGCGTCCTAAAGTGGTGGATAGGAAATGCCTTCTCGTTTGGATTTGTTAACTTGCAATACAGATTGGCTGTAATAGGACTATACCGTGTGGCGAGTGATAAACTTTCATTGCCGACAAAGGGGTACATTGAAAACTCTGCAGAAGGATAGAGTTCCTATCCCTACCAAATTTTAAATATTTTTTTTGTAGCAGTCGAAATTTTCTGTCCATCCCATTCTTTACAATTAAATTTATCGTTTGTTAACTTATTACCGTGTATAAAGTAATACACGTAAAAAGTGACTTAATAATGAGTGATAAAGTCTTTTATTGCCGACAAAGGCGTGTATTGTAGCCGCTACACAATGATAAGAGTTCCTATCCCTATCAAATTTTAAATCTGTTTTAAGCATTTGAAAATTTCTGTTCGTCCCATTTTTTCCAATTGATTCATCATTTGTTAACTTATTACCATTCTTATAGTAGATGAAATACTGATTGCTGAGTGTTACAATATCAATTAATAAATTTATAAGGAACTGAAAAAAGCTTTGTCATATTTATATACCATGGAGTTAGTGAGTGTTTAGGAGTTCAAAGGTGCACAAGTAAGATACGTTAATTGTTAATATGTTAATTGCAATCACCACAGGTAATAGAGGATAACGTGTCCCTTTGAAGTGATTTTATTACAGTGTAATGTATATAATAACTTAATTATCTTTTGATAAGTACTCTAATTTCGAAGCAACGATGTCATACGGCCGACATCATATTTAGTTGATGGAAAGGTGGAGATACGTATATTTATTTTAGATATATTGTAAAATATCTGTTAGGGAAGACAAAGAAAAAACTCTTCATTGTCGGTATTTATATTTCATCGTTTTGATAGAATGTTGTTAGACATACGAGTAAATATTGTGGATTAATGTTATAATTTTAAATCAATTCGGATGCAAGCGGTCATATTCAAAGTTCGAACAAATACATCGTTCTCGTTTAATTACAAACTAGCATAGGTATTTTTGAAAAATCCTTATATTTTAACAAACATAATATACTAGTCCCCCTTGTTACATGCGTATGCAAAACCAGGCTCCTACATATATGTACAAATACTCATCCATAAGACAGCTCAAAATTAAATATAGAAAAATATAAAAAGGTATAAAATCATTTTGAAATAGGAGTGTCTCATACATGCAATTACGCACAAAAGCTGAATTAATTGACTCCTTTGAACATTGTTTTATGTCGGCGGAGTTACATTACTGTAGCTATTGTACAAAAGTGTAACGGTAACTGCTATCTGTACCATCTACTATAAATATTTTATTTATAATTTATCAATGAATTTATTTAATTTAAAAAATCGGTATCATATCGCCTGTTCAGTGTACCCGTTTATTACGTGTATCATTTAAGTGCATATATAAACTACACATAAATGGTCAGGTACCCTTGGACAATGTCGGTTAAACAGCTCACGAGATAGCTTGTGTTCTTATTTTATAAACCTAATGACTTTAAATAAAACTTTGTTGTATGTTCCGATGTATTCGTATCGACTTAAAGAATATTTATTTATTTATTTATTTATTTATTTATTTATTTATTTATTTATTTATTTATTTATTTATTTATTTATTTATTTATTTATTTATTTATTTATTTACTTATTTATTTATTTTAACTTAATTGCACTTTATATTATGTAAAAATAAAATTCAGATCCTGTTTAATGCAATAAACTTTTTTACATCATTGATTCAAAGTTATTTAAAAACTATTAATGCACACTTATTATCCTTAGAGCAGAAATATGTTATTTAATGTTGCAGTTTACTAAACATAAATAACGATATACATGTAAAATCAAATTACCCACGCATTATACAATGTACGCTAATTCGACAGAACTACAATATGGCGAACGATAACGCAAACGATAAACCATACGATGTACTATAAACCATACGATATACGCTAACATAAACGGAAAACCATAAGATAAACGAGAGAACAAACGATCCACCATACGATGCACGCTGGTTAAAATGATGCACGATATACTATACGTTATACGGTACCATATACGAACGATATACGCACGATGTACGAACGATGTACGGACGTTGTACGAACGATAAACGCACGATGTACGAACGATAAAATCGTTAACTTATACGTTCCAGGGACTGTATCTCACCCACGGGTATTCTGGTACCCTGACGATGATATCCTCTTTAGCCTAAGCGGCCTTCGGATATAACGTCAGGTCAGGAGCATAACCTGGTCTCCTGGTGCAATATTTTTCATTGACGCAAGCTTCACTTCAAAATATAACACCAGGTCAGGACCTCCGATATAAGCATTTTCATTGGTTGATAATATGACGCCATTTTAATATCACATGCAGATGTCAATTTTTTTTAAGCCGGGAATACATTTTCTTTATAAAATTTAAATATAAATTACATTTTAACATTACGTTTAAATTTTGAAATCTCAATGTAAACTCAGCTAAGAAATGTAAACAATGAACGTCATAAAGAGAATGACGTCACAATACGTTCGATCTATTTGAACTTATCTGTATTACAAAATGGTTAGTCTAGAGAATTCCCGAACGTCAAATTTCAACGCTCTCACCGTTGAAATCCAATGCTCCTGACCTGACGTTATATCCGAAGGCCGCTTAGGCTAAAGAGGATATCATCGTCAGGGTACCAGAATAGTCAGGAGCATTGGATTTCAACGGTGAGAGCGTTGAAATTTGACGTTCGGGTGTTCTCATGACTAACCATTTTGTAATATAGATAGGTTCAAGTAGACCGAACGTATTATGACGTCATTCTCTTATGACGTTCAATGTTTACTTTTCTTAGCCGAGTTTATATTATCAGAGAAATATAAGTACATGTCTCTGATATTATGATTTCATAATTTAAACGTAAAATTAAAATGTAATTTATATTTAAATTTATTTAAAAAAAAAATGTGTTCCCAGCTTTAAAAAAAAGATTGCCCTGTGCATGTGATATTAAATGGCGTCATATTATCAACCAATGAAAATGCTTATATCGGAGGTCCTGACCTGGTGTTATATTAACCTGGTCTCCTGGTGCAATATTTTTCATTGACGCAAGCTTCACTTCAAATATAACACCAGGTCAGGACCTCCAATATAAGCATTTTGATTGGCTGATAATGTGACGCCATGTAAACTCACATGCACATGTCAATCTTTTTTTATAGCTGTAAATACCTTTTCTTTATAAAATGTTAATATAAGTTACATTTTAAACTTTACGTTTAAATTATAAAGTCTAAATTTAAACTCAGCTTAGAAATGTAAATATTGTACGTCATAAAGAGAATGACGTCATAATACTTTTGGTCTACTTGAACTTATCTTCATTACAAAATGGCAAGTCTAGAGAACATCCGAACTTAAATTTCAACGCTCTCACCGTTGAAATCCAATGCTCCTGACCTGACGTTATATCCGAAGGCCGCTTAGGCTAATGAGGACATCATCGTCAGGGTACCAGAATAGTGTTATATTTGAAGTGAAGATTGCGTCAATGAAAAATATTGCACCAGGAGACCAGGTTAACCCACGGGTTGAGACAAGGATATCTCAACCGGCCATGGTATAGCTGAAAAATTTCTGAAATTGGTGTTATACAATATTCAAACAAACAAAACAAACGTGCAGATCTTCTCTTTATATTGATATCTTATACGAAACTTATGTTTTTATACTTTGAAATGTAAACCTTCTATATTTATATCATAGCTTGAAAATTCTGCAGTTACCAGAGCGTCCTAAAGTGGTGGATAGGAAATGCCTTCTCGTTTGGATTTGTTAACTTGCAATACAGATTGGCTGTAATAGGACTATACCGTGTGGCGAGTGATAAACTTTCATTGCCGACAAAGGGGTACATTGAAAACTCTGCAGAAGGATAGAGTTCCTATCCCTACCAAATTTTAAATATTTTTTTTGTAGCAGTCGAAATTTTCTGTCCATCCCATTCTTTACAATTAAATTTATCGTTTGTTAACTTATTACCGTGTATAAAGTAATACACGTAAAAAGTGACTTAATAATGAGTGATAAAGTCTTTTATTGCCGACAAAGGCGTGTATTGTAGCCGCTACACAATGATAAGAGTTCCTATCCCTATCAAATTTTAAATCTGTTTTAAGCATTTGAAAATTTCTGTTCGTCCCATTTTTTCCAATTGATTCATCATTTGTTAACTTATTACCATTCTTATAGTAGATGAAATACTGATTGCTGAGTGTTACAATATCAATTAATAAATTTATAAGGAACTGAAAAAAGCTTTGTCATATTTATATACCATGGAGTTAGTGAGTGTTTAGGAGTTTATAAGATATATTATGGCTTGTTTCAACAATAAAATTTTTACATTTATACATGTTTACCAAAACAATATGATAAATTGTTCTGACGTTTGCAGTTTGTGTTCAGTAATATTACCAAGGGTTTTGTAGTGAATAAACCAACCTTAATTTGCGTAGAATAACCAATACAAAATATCTAAACTACAGGGAATAAATTCTATTAAAACCTTAATATGTAGACATTTTATGAGTTCCGTACCAAAGAAATCTGTTGTTTTAATTGCATGTAATCTACATAAATCATGAAATAAATTGAAACGCAGATATTTGTTGTGCTTTATTAAAGCTTTTAGAACGAAGTCGTGTAATTTACTTCCGTCAAGACATTGAAAATTATATCGAAAACAAACAAATTGCACTAAGTGAAGATTTAGTATTCCCAACCAACGATTTACAACAGATTTCTACTGCAGTTTTAATTAACCTTGACGTTCTTTATCTGTAAATATATATTTATCGCTAGTTTTCTAATGTATAACTGACGTAGAGATGCTGTAAACTGCTTCGAGTATAACTGCTATCGTTTATATTTTGTTAGAGCTGCTCTAAACTGTTATTTGGTTTGACCGATTGTTTGATAGGCTGACTGACGTCTAGTGAGCAGTATTTCAACTTTTTTAGGTAGATAACGTTTTCAGACAATGGGGCTTTTTTTCACTGCACTGACAATATATGTAGTGGTGTGTAGGGACAAAAAAGTACGCTTTTTGTTGCGGTTACAATGCGCCTACTCTAATCAGGTATATACGTAGGTTTCATTGTAGAAAGAGCGTAGCGCTCTCTAAATACATTGCCAACGATAGTCGTAAGTCAGGCTTTGTTTAATTATAACCATATAGCTTCAACAGGAGGGCATTCCAGATCCGCGATCTGTGGAAGCATTCGTCAGCTTTGTAGATTGAGCATTGAAAACCCTGACCATAGCTACTTAACTAAAGGTGTATTATAGTCATATTCTAACATTATTTACTAATGTTCCATCTTCGCTTTGTTTTGAAATGTCATTTTCTCTTTGCTTCAACTTGCCTTGTTCCCTTGCATGTTACAAAACATTTACCACATTGTTGTTGTTGTTGCCATTTGGTACCTTTTGTTGACCATTGGTCAATTACTGTTGTTGGCACCATTTGGTACCTTTTGTTGACCATCTGTCAATTACTGTTGTTGGCACCATTTGGTACCTTTTGTTGACCATCTGTCAATTACTGTTGTTGGCACCATTTTTGTTCGTTTATTGTGTGTTGCCCTTCTGCCCACCGTTTTTGCTGTCCCTGTTTTGTCCATTGACCATTTGCTATTATTTTCCTCTATGTTGCCGTTGTTGTTACAATTTTGTAGTTTTTGTGTTGACTCTTCCCCTTTATTATTTTTGTTGTCACCATTTTGTCTATTTACCTTTCAAAACATTATCGCCATTGTTTTGTATATTAATCAGCCTTGTTATCATCTATTTTTGTCTTTAAACGTTAAAATTATAGGGCTAAGGAGTAACAATATAACTATTATTTTATTCTCAACACAAAATAGACCACAATTTTAATATTGGTAATTGTTCTGAAAAAGGTTATGATTAATTCGTAAAATCTTTCGGAAATAAAAGTTAGCGACACATTGTAAAATTTCTAGAGATTTTAAAATTTATCCACTTAAAAAATGTTATTCGAAAAAATATTTTTTTCCGAAGATTTTGAAGTTACCCCTTTGGAAGATATTTGCAATTGAATATTTCGGCTATTATCTTTAATGGACATACAAAGGTCCTAGAAAATATCAAACATAGAAACTGTATTTATATATAGTTGGGTACTGATTTTCGATTGACATTCTTTTTCATTCTTAAGTTGTTTGTAGATATTTTGTAGAAAATATTATTGACTCAGCTCTCAAAGTTATAGGCCTACTAGTCTGAATGTTAAACTTGGTATAAATGATGCCTGTGAGGTCCAATACAAGAATTCCTCATTTTTCTCGATCGGGAATAAAAATTACTCTTTAGTAGATTTCGTAAAAAAGTAGTTTCATTGTAGCCGCTACAAAAGACTAAATTTCCTGTCCCCTATAGCAAATAAATATAAATATAGCAGTAGAGTTGACGGTGTAGGACGTAAAAAAACTCTCCACAATCAATCAATCGTTGAGGACGTTTTATTTTATACTTTGGCCCGTGCGGGATCCGGGTGGCCAAAAGAATAGACCGCAGTCGCGCTAGCTTGTCGTAAAAGGCGACTAAATAGCGCCCAGTACCCTGACCGGCGTGTCAGGTCGGTTTGCCTAAAGACCGACTGGGATGTGTGCCCCAGGTGGTTGAATGGGGTACCCCTGGCAAGCTGGGGTTGTCAGGCCATAATACGGAAAACCTGACCGCAAACCATATTAGTGCACCGTGTTGGGAAAAATGCCGTAGTATTCGCTATGAGTAGGGATTTCGATCCCGCTACAGGAGGCTGAATTGCCCGACCCTATCCATCCTCCCATTTGCCAGTGGCAATCTAAAATCCGTTACCCTTTTTTTGCCTTGTGTGTCATCCCATTTTAATTCATCATCATTTCATGTTCATTTTATCATCCATTTCATGTTCATCGCCTGAATATAGCTGAAATAATGCTGCTCGGGCGTTAAACACCATTAATCAATCAATCAATCAATTTTATACTTTAACTAATTGACACTTCATGTACATACAAGAAAATTATGGCTGATTATTTAACTATTAAATAATGTTCTAACAAAACTAAAGTTGTATAAATATTGATCACATCTTTTAATGATATAACTTCGAGGTTTGATGTTGTTTCTGATTTAATCACTGTTATCATTGGAATCCATACATTTAATGGATTCTCCCGTTTGACTGCTTATTTTTACGTTATATTTTGAGTAGTATTTCTAAAGCACAATGGAATCGTCCGTTTTAGTAATTTTTAACATGTCAAAATGATCACAAGATTAATTAAATAAAACAGTGCATTGATTTAGATAACAATAAAACATGTTAAATACAATAATTTCTTAAAACAACTCACCTTTACTCCATACCCATATCAAGGGAAATTTACGTACTTGAGTGAATACAAATCTAATCACGCTTGTGTTAATACATATCTTAGATAACAGTGCATTTGTTACTTGCTTAAATAGTTGTTGAATGTCCATCTAGCAGTTTTCAGTACTAAATTGAAGAAGAAAACAGGTTAAAGAATAAATCGATGCAGAAAATGGGAAGGGCTAAAGTGCAGAAAATTATGACTGCCACTGCAAAAGTACAAAGTACAGGCTACAGACGTATTATTTGTCCTATGTGTGAAGCTTTTCCATCTTGGTTTATTTATATTAACTTGTTCTAAGGAATTTACATTTTTGGTGTCGCTTAGGCCGTTTTTTATTTACTTTAATTTATTGACATTTCATGTACATTCAAGCTAATTATGACTGATTATTTAACTTTTAAATAATGTTCTAGCTTTACTAAAAGTTGTGTAAATATCGATCCCATTTTTAATAACTCAAATCATTGCATTGTATCACACGTGGCGTTATAACTAATTTCAGGTACGGTTAACTGAGCTATTGCGCGATAATATAGTTCGATGTTTGCATTTACTGAAGTAAGTACTTTCTATCTGTAATATTGTTTTGACTATTTTTCAGGTGAAAAACAGTATGTTTTGTAGTGCGAAATGTAATAATTTTGTTCTTTGCATTTGAATAAAAATATAATTCTGTTCATATATTCGTACGCGATCAAGCTGGCTAGTTGTTGTATTAATTACATTATGTGCACGTGATTATGTGTCATAACCATTTATTGTAAATCACGTGTTGTAAATGTGTTGAACAAATAAACATTTCGTACTATTTCGTACTATTATCATAAATGCACATTAAATCTGCTCTCATCTGAATTTAATTATATAACAAGAAAAGATATGCGTTAAACCCATATCCAGAGATGTTCGATTTATATGTTATAGGTGTATCCCATTTGGTTTAATAGTTTTTTTCAATTTGTTTTATTTAAAATTTTATCATATGCTGTAAATGGATGCAAATATAGACGATTGTGAAAGGCAAGAAATAATCATCTTGATTATAATATCTCAACTTTGAGAAGAGTACTGTAATAAAAAAAAGCAAAGTTTTCGAAGGACATATATATGTTTACCAATAAAAATACATTGACCATAGCCAAGTGGTTCTGTGGGGGAAAATGTGAATGTAAGATCGGCAGTTATCGCGTCCTCGGAAAATCAAAGAAAACATACCGACAAGTTACAATTTTTATTGATTTAATTTTACTGTAATTAAAATTGTTTCAAAAGATTTGCAATTAAATGTATTTTAAACGTCAAACTAGCATTCATTAATTGCTAAGACTTTACAAAATTTTCAGAATTTAAAATATAAAAAAAAACAATTCGAAGAAGAGTCTTATTTTGCAAAACAATTGATGAGATTATTAACTTCTACAATTATTTTCAACAATATAAACTGTTGATGACCTTTATTCGAACGTAACTGAATTTTTTTCTGTTGTATTATTATATATATAACTTGCTTCGTTAAAATATCTTAACATCAAAATTTTTTTAATCTTGAATTAAATAAAAATCTATATCTTTTGTGTCTTTTTATTATTGAGAAATTTCTTTTCCCTACTAATTTCATCCTCCCAAGTCAGGGGTTCTGAGTCCGCGTTCGCTCCCTCTGTTTTAATCCTCCATTTACTTTAATTGAGTTTCCCCGATATGGTTCAACCATATCTTCTCTTGTTAATGATATAACTTCGAGGTTTGATGTTGTTTCTGATTTAATCACTAGTATAATTGGTAGCATACATGTAATGGATTCTCCCATTTGACTGCTTATGTTTACGTTATATTTTGAGTAGTATTTCTAAAGCACAATGGAATCGTCCGTTTTAGTAATTTTTAACATGTCAAAATGATCACAAGATTAATGAAATAAAACAGTGCATTGATCTAGATTACAATAAAATATGTTAAATAAAATAATTGCTTAAAACAACACTCTTTTATTCCATACCTATATCAAGGGAAATGTACGTACTTGAGTGAATACAAATCTAATCACGATTGTGTTAATATAGACTTGAGATAACAGTGCATTTATTACTTTTATATCACTCGTAAACTTTTGAATACAAATCTAATCAAGCTTGTGTGAATACATACTTGTGATAACTGCGCATTGGATTACTTGTTGTTAAACATCCATCTAGCAGAGAGAGCCGGTTCTAGAATAAATCGATAAAATATAGCTAATTCAAGTCATAGGTCAAGGCACTTCGACCAAATAATTGCAATATCTAAAGGCTTTCGATTCCGAAAATGTAGAATATCTTTGTCGGACATAGTATATTATTTAGAATTTTTTTTATAATACAAGCTCTAAAACGTGTTAGTTATTTGAATGTTAACATATTTTTGTGCTGTCTCCGTACTTGAAGAGTTTCCAGTGCTCGACCTGCAGGGCTACCTGGTGGCGCATAGCGGAGGACCTCTCTTGGGGGTTGTCAGATCATAATAAAGATAACCTGGTTGCGATCGTAGAAGAAACTACCATTCCACGTTGCATTTCAACTGATACATGTACCATACGAAACTAACAACACTTTCCGACGTGATTTTTGTTGTCGTCTGCTCGGACAACATGTGCTCGCTATGGAATGTGAAATTCTTTAAAATCAATCGGAAACGTGGTTAAATAATTTTCAATATGTTCCGATTACAGGCTCCTACCTGGTGGCGTATAGTGGAGGACATCTCGTTGGGGGTTGTCAGATAATAATAAAGATAAACTGGTTGCGATCGTAGAAGAAATATGGGATCTAACACCGGTGGGAGGGCAAGACGGGAAAATCTCAGACACCAAAGTGAAAAGATTTCTGGTCTCCAACGAGGATCTGCCGAGTTGGAGACCAAAAGAAATATTTCACGCGGGTGTCTGAGATTTTCCCGCCTTGCCCAACCACCGGTGTTTGATTCTATTTCTCACTAATTCGTTAAAAAAAATTCGGTTCTGTTCTATTGAAAGATAGCAACAAATATAGTTATCTACCCTGAACGTAATCTCCAGAAAACACATGTTGCATCACCGTGTTTGTTATGATGTTTACAGCTATCATATTATGGCATAAATTGGGTCATGGAAGCTCATATATGTTGTTTTCATGTTAATATTTAAAAAGGCATAGTAAACCAACACAACTAAAGCAAATATTTTATATTTTTTTTGCTGAACCGACAGTTGACGTCACAATACATTTTTACGGGAAAAGGAGCGTGATATTCTTATCTCACCCACCGGTTGAGACATATAGGATCTAACACCGGTGGGAGGGCAAGACGGGAAAATCTCAGACACCCAAGTGAATAGATTTCTGGTCTCCAACGAGGCTTGCCGAGTTGGAGACCAAAAGAAATCTTTCACGCGGGTGTCTGAGATTTTCCCGTCTTGCCCTCCCACCGGTGTTTGATTCTATTTCTCTTCTCACAAATACGTTAAAAAAATCCGGTTCTGCTCTTTTAAGGGTAGCAACAAAAAGAGTTATCTACCCTGAACGTAATCTACAGCGTACACAGGTTGCGGCACCCTGTTTGTTTTTATGTTTACCGCTATCATATTGTGGCATAAATTGGGTCATTGAATCTCAGATATGTTGTTTTCATGTTAATATTTAAAAACGCGTAGTAAACCAACACAACTAAAGCACATATTTATGATTTTTTTTTGCTGAACCGACAGTTGACGTCACAATACATTTTTTCGGGAAAAGGAGCGTGAAATTCTTATCTCACCCACGGGTATTCTGGTACCCTGACGATGATATCCTCTTTAGCCTAAGCGGCCTTCGGATATAACGTCAGGTCAGGAGCATTGGATTTCAACGGTGAGAGCGTAACCTGGTCTCCTGATGCAATATTTTTCATTGACGCAAGCTTCACTTCAAATATAACACCAGGTCAGGACCTCCGATATAAGCATTTTAATTGGTTGATAATATGACGCCATTTAATATCACATGCACATGCCAATCTTTTTTTAAATCTGGGAATACCTTTTCTTTATAAAATTTAAATATAAATTATATCTTATCTTTACGTTTAAATTAAGAAATCATAATGTAAACTCAACTGAGAAATGTAAACATTGAACGTCACAAAGAGAATGACGTCATAATACGTTCGTTCTACTTGAACTTATCTATAATACTAAATGGTCAGTCTAGAGAATACCCGAACGTCAAATTTCAACGCTGTCACCGTTGAAATCCAATGCTCCTGACCTGACGTTATATCCGAAGGCCGCTTAGGCTCATGAGGATATCATCGTCAGGGTACCAGAATAGGTGAGAGCGTTGAAATTTGACGTTCGGGTGTTCTCATGACTAACCATTTTGTAATATAGATAGGTTCAAGTAGACCGAACGTATTATGACGTCATTCTCTTTATGACGTTCAATGTTTACTTTTCTTAGCCGAGTTTATATTATCAGAGACATATAAGTACATGTCTCTGATATTATGATTTCATAATTTAAACGTAAAATTAAAATGTAATTTATATTTAAATTTATTTAAAAAAAATGTGTTCCCAGCTTTTAAAAAAAGATTGCCCTGTGCATGTGATATCAAATGGCGTCATATTATCAACCAATGAAAATACTTACATTTTAGGTCCTGACCTGGTGTTATATTTGAAGTGAAGCTTGCGTCAATGAAAAATATTGCACCAGGAGACCAGGTTAACCCACGGGTTGAGACAAGGATATCTCAACCGGCTAAAAATAGGTACCACACTGTCTCATTAGTGAGAAAAGGATATCTTAACCGGCTAAAAATAGGTACCACGCTGTCTCATTAGTGAGAAACTACCATTCCACGTTGCATTTCAACTGATACCATACGAAACTAAGAACACTTTCCGACGTGATTTTTTTTTGTCGTCTGCTCTGCCACATGTGCTCACTATGGAATGAGAAATTCTTTAAAATCGGAAAATCGGAAACGTGGTTAAATAATTTTCAATGTGTTCCGATTACAGTCATCTGCGTCGTCATTTAATAAACAATTAGAACTACGGGAGCGAACACACCAAAATCCCCATACATAAGGAACTTAAAAAAAAGAAATGGAGGTGGATAGGACATACTCTACGAAAACCTAAAGATGCCATCACTAGATATATCATGCAAGGGTACCCTCAAAGTAAAAGGAAAAGAGGAGCGCCAATGAACACCTGGCAGAGAAGGGTATCAGAAGATACGAGAGCAAATGGAAACACGTGGCAAAACCTGGAGAGCCTGGCAAGAAAGAGATGGAGGAGTACCCTGGAGTAACAAGTCATAAGAGAAGAAGAGTAAGAAAAAAATATGGTGAGTTGGGAAGGGACGAAGAAATTCGCATTTTCCTGCACTTATGCAATCAATTTTCACAAAAGTGGTGTTTATTTACGTGCGGTTGAGGGGCCTCGCTGATCTTCTTGTTTGATTGGATTTAAACATATTTTATTCAAAATTATAATAAAGGATTGGATAGCAGCCACAGGCCAATAAATATCTTCTCCAATAAACAAGACTACAATATGTGAAAATATATGCAAGCACATACAAATAGACTACAAAACAGTATATTAAGAGACTTACCATTTGGAAAAAAAAAAAGGTTACATGCCGACTATATTTTGATATTATTTGTTCTGTCGTTTCTATAGAAGAAAATAAAAAGAGAAATAGATTATATAATAAATTCTTTTTATTTCTACTAAATTTACAAAAATTGTAAAAAAAACTTCATTTAATTTTAATTTAGTAACAATAAGAATTTCTTCAAGAATTATGGAATAATAAACAGATTTAGATGTCCACGTTATCTGTAAAAATTTACCATTAATCAGAATGTAAAGAAAGTTTTTTTTTGCTTTGTATTGAATAGTCTTAATTGTTTGCATATCGTGGCACATATGTATTTTAATTCTTTTTTTTTTAAGGTAAGAAAAATCAATAATCAAAATTTAAGAGTTAAGATTTGTTCAGGGACATTATTACATTCATATATTACAATCTAGAATAGTCTACTTTTTGTAAATAAATGTGTGAATAGCTAAAAGAAGTTTTCATTCTTTGCAAAATTAATGTGTCAGTACCAAAAAAATATATTTTGAACACTGAATTCTGCACTAAGTTGAAGACAGATCTAGACATTCTGCAGAGCCTCGTTGGAGACCAGAAATCTTTTCACTTGGGTGTCTGAGATTTTCCCGTCTTGCCCTCCCACCGGTGTTGACGTCATAAACAAAACACCTTCCATTTACCGTGTATTCAAGTCATGGACCTAAAATTGGGGTTGGGAGAATTTGTACTTCGTTTCACAAATTTACTACTTTTTAAAATTAGAGAAACATAATCTTACATTAGATAGTTAAATTATGGAAATTTAAGCCAAGGCTCGGACTTAAAATTCCATAATTTAAATATCTCGATTGGAGAAATCCGATAATCCACTCGTACCAATGTAAGATCCTATATTTACATAACAATACGAACTTGTGGGCAAGATTTTATACATGCTCGACTCCAATACTGACAATTACTGCGAGTTATTATTATTATCATTATTATTATATTTATTATTATTATTATTATTATTATTATTATTATTGTTATTATTATTATTATTATTATTATTATTATTATTATTGACACGTCAGAAAAGAAAAAAATACAGATGAATGTTACGAAAAAATAATAACTAAATAATATAACTCCCATTCATCTACACTTTTTAAAATATAATCGCACATTTAAGTGTATTTCAATACTTGATTGAGGTGTTAGAACGCAAAAAGAAGGTTCACATCGGTATTATTTTGAAGGATTGTACAATATTCAGAAATAGTTAGTTGTCTCCCTTTTTCCACACATACAAGTTTGGTTTTCAGTAAGCTACTGTTCATGCGCAACCTGTTATGCAGAACCTGAACAATTTTACTTTCAAAATTACACGAGACTAGGCACAACACTTTCAGGTGCATATTTAAACACAGAACACGCTGCCTTTAACAGTCGCGAGTTTATCAAGTCTATGTCGGAAGCCTTGCTTCGTTCAAATGCTGAGCACAACCTCAAGCTCTGTTTCGTTTATAACAACGTCAGCTATTTTAAGTCTGGTTTGATTTGTATTGGTAGAGATAATTCCGTATCGCCAAGCTCAGTCTGCAGAATAAATATAGTTGTAAGCATTCTGTTTTTTCGTTGTTAGTATTTGACTGCTTCATACTATGCCACCATGTTCAAGTAGGCGGATTTGATTGATTGATTGGATGTTAGCTTTACATCCAGCGAGCAGTATTTTAGCTGTATTCCGGACGAAAACAATTTAGCAAACAATCAATCAACGAAAAAACCATATATGATTTAAGTGTGTTATTTGACTATTCCTATATTTTTGGTTATAAATGAATGTTTTTATAATTAATTTTTATAGGCCTTGTACATGAATAGATCCGAGCCAAGTTTCACTAAAAATTAAATAATTTTTAGTTGTATAGCTAGTTTAACAAACTAATAAAAAGAAAAAACGCGGATTTCTCTCTTTCTATATAAAGGATTAGGATTCAAACCTACGAATACAAAACTATTCCAAATACACAAAATTATTTCCAAATGATGGTCTCAAAATATCCCAACATATAATTTTACATAAAAATTTCCATATTGTCAAGGCCGAACTCAACGGATAAAAACACTGAAATGGTCTGGTGTGTTCAAAATTCTTTAATCCACCTAGCATTTCAAGAGAGCCTGACAGCTTTGAAACAAGCTATTTGGATTTATGTTTGGACACTACAAATTGATGAACGACTAAAGTGTCACATTAGACTGGGATTTATAATGACAAAAATGTTCGAAACAAACAACAAAGGATTTCATACTAATTATTTCAATTGCTTGCATTTTTGTTTAAATTGAGAAATGTTTAGTGAGCCAACTGCTTCATTGTCTCGTTGGTAGTTATGGCCTAGCTGCGGAACCATAGCCCTTTAGGTCCTTTGGCTATTTTTCGATTTGGCAGACCATAGATATAAATAAATATAAGAGATATTAAAAAATAGCCAAAGGGCAAAGAGTAACGGTTCCGCCGAAAGTTACGTCATTGATGATATGAATGGTTTCAAAAATATTTCAACAAATAATTTTACAATGATAAATCTATCTAGTACGAAATGGATGTGGAACTTAGATCTGTCACCGGACGTTACATGAATTGAACATTTAAAATTCC
Source organism: Limnoperna fortunei (assembly GCA_944474755.1). Taxonomy (NCBI): domain Eukaryota; kingdom Metazoa; phylum Mollusca; class Bivalvia; order Mytilida; family Modiolidae; genus Limnoperna; species Limnoperna fortunei. The sequence goes on from OX104111.1 coordinate 71,910,994, forward strand.
ACATGGTACAAAATGATTATGGTTTAAAATTGTCAGTTGCAAGTACATGATATCCAACATTGAAATTTGCATATGGTACGAAACTGAAATGATACGAAATGGCAGTTACGAAATTGACATGGTACGAAACGTCTAAAAACCGGTATACGTACATGTACGTCGAAAAGTAAATTCGGTCGTTTTTCCGTCAAATACTATGCACTTTTACTTTTTGAAAGAATGGTTACAAATATAAAGTTTTCCATGTTACCACGATTCTTAAGAACGTTTTCACACCGATCAACCGACTTATATCATTTTTGTGAGAAGTAGTATGACACGATGAAAAAAGATATAAACACGTTAGAAGCGATAAAAAGGTAGGTAGTTTTTCCATTTTTTTATTTTTTAAATTTACTGTAGCGAATAAAATATATTAAAACACGATTAAGCATAGATTTCGCATACTCAGTTCATACACATATTCAGTTCTTTAATCTCTTGATTTAATTTTTTGTCCAACTTAAAATAAACGAACAAATGCAAATATAGTTATTAAAATGCTAAAATGGCCTTCAATGATATAATTTTATTCCGCCGTTTGAATATAAAGAATATTCCTTTAGCTTTAGCTTGGTGCCAAAAATGTATCTTTAACATAATGCATTTACAATTTTAATTGGATGTTAATTGCACTGTCAGAGAAAGTACGATACGACAAAAATCAGTTAAATGATACGATTAAAAGAAGAAATTAACTGTGTGAAAGCTATTACATTTCTGATAACTGATTGAATAAGTATGCACTTTAAGAGTTCGTAACGTAATAATATATGTACATTTTTGATTTTCGTGTCAATATGAAGCATGAAGAGGAGGATGAGGAGAATTAATTTTAATTACTGTGCATAAAATATGCAATGAAAAAATTGCGACACACAATAAAATTTGCAGAAAAGCTTTCAAACTATTCTTTGTATTTGTATGCAACTCTTATTTTATTATGTAAAAAGATCTTATAAAACGCTGCTTTTTCAAGAAAAACGGAAAGAGACGATATAAATACCTGGTTATAAGTCATGACAGATCTTACTTCGTCATCAATGACTCCAAAGCTAATACTAAATATACTGAAGACCAAATCTGTCACATGTTAGATTTTCTAATTGACAACATATTCGTCATGTTTGGAGGACATGTTTTTCAACAGACTGTTGGTATTCCAATGGGTACTAATTGTGCTCCTCTCCCCGCCGACCTGTTTTTGTACTCCTATGAGGCTGAGTTCTTAGAAGGCCTACTGAAGAAGAAAGAAAAGACTCTGGCCCAGACTTTTAATTTCACATTCCGCTATATTGATGATGTTTTGTCCCTCAACAATGCTAAATTTGGTGACTTTTTACATTCAATTTACCCTAGCGAGCTTGAAATTAAAAGACACCACCAATACACTAAGATCAGCCTCTTACTTACACCTACGTCTAGAAATAGACTCAGGAAAACTACAAACTAGGCTCTACGACAAGCGTGATGACTTCAACTCCCCAATTGTCAACTTCCCGTTCATCGACAGCAACATTCCAGCAGCTCCAGCGTATGGTGGGTACATTTCACAACTTATACGTTATTCTAGATCCTGCGATCGTTATTCAGATTTTTTAGACCGATCACTGCTGTTGACTGCTAAACTACTCAAACAAGGGTTTGTTGTACCTAGGTTGATGTTATCTCTCCAGAAGTTCTATCGTCGGCACCACGACTTAATTGATCGTTACGGGAAATCAGTGTCTCAAATACGATCTGACATTTTCGCTGATCATAGGTAGTGTTTCCTATTCCTGGATTTGACTTTTCCCTAGACAAGACAATGAGTAACTCGACGGGTGTCTCATTAGAGGCAGGCATTGCTTACTCGTCCGGAGCACTTTAGTGCACCCATGGTTTTTATTGGGTTCGGGTTACTCTCTTTCTGTGTTTTATGTTTTTGATTTTTGTGTTGTGTTTGTCTATATCAGGATTTGTAACTGTCCCTTGGTTTTTGGCTCTTGTTGTTCGGTCGGTTTTCTTTGCTACTTTCATATTGTTTTTGTCTGGTAATTTACTTCATCTTTTTTCTTTACTTCTCCTTTAAGACTGATATTTTCAGCCAAATTATTTGACACTGCAAATTGCATACTAATACACGTTTAGGATATGTAAGATAGCTTAATATAGTGTTACATTCCACTTTTCATTTTTAGGAAGTTTATATTGGGTTTTTGGCAAAGGTCGACATATTGTTGTCTGTCCGCCCGTGCATCCATAAAAAATTGTGTCCATGATATAACTTTTTATCCTTTAAGTTAGGCTTTTTGATATTTGGTGGCCTTCGCATTTGGGGAGTTGACAATCCTCACAAGTCATGATCAGTGTTTCTGTGCCCACATGTGTCCACGAAACCCTGACAAACTTTTCTACGAAATTCGTGGGCTAGAAGTCATTATTTTGATTGGCTACATCATACCTGAATGTAGCCAATCAAAAGCTCGCTTTCATGCGGCTTGGTTAGGGGATATGCCGATGTCGATTGTAAATAAACCAAACAGATGTGTTCCATAGACCATTTGAAATTCAGTGTATTTTGAACTGTAGTGTTAATAGTTTGTTATTACAGCCGTTATTTATTGGATGGTTACGTTTTCTTCCCACAAAAGAATGAGTAAGAATGACAGCTGCTTCTTTTAAGCAATTTCATTAGTTGATATTTTGAAGGTTTGACGTCATATGAGAATCATCTAGTCCAGGAATTTCCTAGCCAAGTTTGTCAGGGTTGCATTGACACATGTGGACTTAAAAATAAAGACAATATTATATGACATCGTGAAAAGCTGGAGTGTTTTTTGTTTTTGTTTATTATTATTTATTCTTCATTTATTAGAATTAACAATAAAAGAAACGGGTGATTAAAGCATAAATATAAATAATTTTGTAATAAAACGGTGTACATTTGTATAAGTATTCTCTTACCAGATTCGTAGATTCTTTTCTGTGTATCTTCAGGTGTCTACAGGTGTAATACGCGATAAAAAATGTGTATAACTCGGTCAATTAAGGTCAATCTCGCGGTCTGTTCGAATGATATAATATTGTCCGTAGTAACTACATGTCTTACACGTTTTCCTTTTCGGTTTTTATTGTAAAAGCTAACTGTGGAATTATATATTTGCAACCGATAATGTTACAAATTATTAGACATTGGAAGTATCCGTGTTACAGCTAAATATGATGTATTGATTCTTGGAATTGAACTCTCATTAGTACGCTAATTAACCTTTAAATTTTTCGCTCTGCATCTTTATTATAAATTGTATGCAGCACATTTGATAATGTTTGCCTAAATTCATACCTTATAATTTGTAATAAAAGTTTGACATCAATATATTGACCTATCAAGTAGATGGTTCCGTCGTTTACTATTTAATGTCGACATAGTAGGAAATATTTGTACAAAATCTTGTTAGTTATGTTGTTATATGTAGAGCGTTATCGACATATAACACAGATTTCTGCTTAAGCCCTGCTCTGAGATTGTCTCAATGAGAGCATTTACTCTATGTTTAATTCCTCACTATGGTTAAAATGAATTAAAAAGCTGCTCCGCTGCTTGTTACCTTTTTCAATGTCTAATGATTTGTGTCAAGAATTTATACATCATAGTCCTATTGTATTAATAATTGTAGACTTTTTGTATAATATTCAATGATATACAGACATTAGTTGTAAAAAGTTATTGAAATAATCCATGTGGAAGTATACAACTAATCACTTAAGAACTACGTGGCTGTTTTCAATCGTGTCAAGGAACTTATTCATCGTGTCATATAAAAAGATGAGCTGATTTTTTCCGTAGCATTTTTTTTCCACTAAATTCGTAAAGAAAAATGATTCAAACTCCTAATAAATTGCAATTGGAAGAATAATTTTGGGGTCAGTAAAAATTTGAATAAATGTCCTTTTGAACAAAAGCACTTGATACAGAAATATATTGTGCAGAAGCGTAAATTATGCATTAATTTGTACAAATTTGTGATGCCAATACCTTTGGAACATATTTTTAGATAACAAATGAAAACATTAGTTAAAACGATTGAATATGTTAATGGACAAATAAATGCCAAATAATTTTTACTACACTATATTTGATACAGTGAGTTTTTAACGTAGCGATTTGGAAAAAGTCATCTGTATACGTAAAGGTCTTAACTTGTTTAGATCTTTTTCCATCGTGTCATAATATTTCTCACCAAAATGATATAAGTCGGTTGATCGGTGTGGTTTCGTCTATTAATCATGTCACGACCCTGTTTAAGTTCAAGATATAAATAATACAAAAGAAATATTTTTATCATGCGATTAAAACAGGTTTAAAATGTGTTTTTTTTAAATATTTTTCAAGACTATTTAAAGTTCATTGTAACATCACGTTGTTAACATTGTTAACCATTCAGAATTAAGATAAAATGGACGTGTACACAAAATACAGGTCAGTTGAATCCATGCAGTAGGCCGTATATGACCAAAAAAACGGGGATTTGCAGGATATATTTGTGTAGCTTCGTATTTTGTTTTGCTTCCTCGCAGCTACAGTTTTAATTTCCTGTATAGGTGAATTATTCAGTTTAAGACAGAATAAATCGATTATAATCAAGGCTTTCTACTTTCCGAGTGTCGCATTGCGCGTGTGCGAATTGGGGATATATCGGGTAATATATCGTTTGACGTTATAAGGGCGTCATATTAGAATAGGCAATAACTTATAATGGGTAAAATGTTGGACTTATAAAGGCGCAACTTAGTCACATTTAAAGGGAACGGATTTTACTTCCTCTTGTAGGAGTTATCTCACATTACAACAATTGATTATTAGTTTTTTTTTAGTTTGTAACTCATTAACTATTGATAGTAGAGACATAGGTCTTCACCAAAGACCTTTATTTCCCTTTTATTTTTGAAAACAGATACAAGGTGAACTACTTATTTTGTGTATTTATTATAAGTAGCCATATCTCGACAACATTCACTTACACATTCTCTGCGCTTTCAAAAGAGGAGATTATTGAAAATCACAAATCGGTATTGGCATCCTTTGGTCCCAAAATCAAAGTCGAAGATTGTCATCTCCCCTTATTGTATTGGATACCAAAACATCACAAAAATCCATACAAACATCACTTCATAGCAGGATCGTCTAAGTGTACCACCAAAATACTATCGCAACTCCTGACCACTATTTTCACAACAGTAAAAACGAGACTTCAAAAATACAGTGACACTTTCTACTCCAGGAGTGAAATGTATGAAATGTTGATATTAAAAAATTCAAAAGACCTGATAGACATCTTGAGGTCTGGATCTTTTTACCTTTGTAACAGAATTAAAACTTTTGATTTTTCGACACTTTAGTTTAAACATATTTTATTTGTGATAAACAACAAAAGGGATAAGACACAAGTAATACATACTTATGAAGTCTTCTCCAATTTACAATTTGTAACAATAATAGTAAGACATGTGCATGGCATCTAACATAATAAAGTAATACCAAATAAGAAAAATTGATACATATATTACAAAAGTTTTCACTGTGAATGTATGTATGTATGTATGCACGTGCACGTGTGTGTGTGTCTTTTATTGAATATCATATCATATCAAGAGGAATCTATTTGTTTCCATTATAAAAGTGTATACATTTTGTATAACAATCTCATATTGTTGATCTGTAATATTTGAGTTCAGCCTTAGCAATAGATGTAGATCTATATTATTATACCCTGTTACCCAGTTCAGGTTCTCTAATAGAGCACTTCTAGCATTCGTGTACAAAGGACATTCAAAGAAAAAATGGTAGCTGGTTTCTTGAGGATATCCATACCGACAAGATGCATTTTGAATTATATTAACTTTAAAAATGTCATTATTTAGAAAAGATGCACAGCATCTTAATTGCGTCAATACTATATTAAGTTTTCTAGAACCAATTGAAAAATGTCTAGGGACTTTAGTTTTATCTCCTTGTAATTTACTTTAAAGCCAGAAGCGCTATTTATGTTCCGGACTGCCACGTCCAGACAGTTCCACTGGTCGATAGACGATGGTAAAAACGATTCCTTGATTAGGGACAATCTACAATAAGGGACAATTAAATCGTCACCATTTCTTAAGCAATATGTCGTTAGGGACTGAATGTGCGGGGGGGGGGCCAACGACCTCAGGTACTCTGGGGCTTTTTTATAGTACATAGAATGAAACATCTGTAATTTTCTTCGTTTCCGCCTGACTTCTAACTTTTCCCACCCAATTTCCCTATATGTAAGTTCAGATTTCGCAAATACTGGTAATCCTGTTATTATTCTAGCCGCCTCAAGCTGAAGATATTCAAGCTTCACACGCATATTCAAATATGGGGCGAATATATACCAAATATAATTTTTCAAGATTTCCTCTACTTAGCTTATATTTAAGCTTACGTAGGATGCTGAGATGTTTAGTGACACTAGTTACTATGTTTTCTATATCCACATTCCACTTAGCATCATCACTAAAGGTTACACCAAGATGTTTGTGCGTGTGAGTTGTGGAAATATTCTCCCCACCTAGCTGAAACATGATGTCAGGCGTATCGATATTAGCAAACAATAAAATTTCCGTTTTATTTGCATTGAAACACATCATCCAAGTATTAGACCATTGGTTCAGTGTTTCTAAATCTTTACTAATTACATGTTTCACTTCTATTGTTTCTCTATTAGAATATCCGAAAGATGTATGATCAGCAAATAGACGACAAAGAGATGTTAGACGATCAGCTATGTCGTTGATATAAATAATAAATAATAAGGGTCCCAATACAGACCCTTGAGGGACCCCAGCCGATATACTACACAACGACGTAGACGATGCTGCCTTGATAACTACCCTCTGTTTCCTCCCACTTAAATAGCTTTCAAACCATTTTAGAATATTACTAGAGATTCCATACGACTTCATCTTATGCAATAACCCTCTATGCCAAACTTTATCAAATGCTTTAGAAAAGTCGCAAAATACAGAACAATTAATTTCCTTATTTTCAAGTGAGTTCAGTATATCATTATATATTTCTAGAAGATGATGAACGGTCGATCTTTTTGGTAAAAAACCAGTCTGATATTCATAAAGGAGATGGTTCATATTTAGTTGATTATATACGTGTTTGTAAACGATTCTTTCCAAGACTTTTCCCAGACAACTTATCAAAGAAATCGGCCTATAGTTTGATGGTAAGGAGGAATCACCCTTCTTAAATACTGGAATAATGTTTGCAATTTTCCAATCAGATGGAAAAATGCCCTCTTCTAATGATTTATTAAATAGAATCTCTAAGGGCATAGAGATTTTTTCAGGACATACCTTAAGCATCCTGTGACTAATTTGGTCAGGACCAGATGCTTTATTTGGTTGCAGAATTTGAATAATATCAATAATGTCCTGCCTATTAGCAGAAATTGAATTAAGTTTAGTGTCAGACCTGGACGGGAAGGAAGGAAGATCTATGTTCTCATCCTCAATTTTAGATATTTCAGAAAAATACTGGTTTAACACATCGCATTTCTCGCCGTCATCATAGACTGTATCTTCATAGCCAGGTTTATTTGTTTCATTTTTGAGGGGTGGAATATCATTTGTACCTTTATTGGCCTTAATTAACATTTTCATTATTTTCCAATATGATTTCGGATTGGAGGAATTTTCTAAAATAATACTATCTAAATTATTTTCAAATTTCTCTTTCGTTATTTTCTTAAATATTATTTACTTTATTCTGTTGTTTTTTATATTTTGCCTTATCTATTTCGCTATTAGATTTTTGCGCTTTTTTGCGTAACCGATCACGTAACCGAATTTCCCTTCGTATTTCACTTGTAAACCATGGCTTATCGTTTGCACGTATCGTAACCATTTTTGTAGGAATACAATCCTCGGCTATATTCAAAAATTTGTCAGTAAACATTTTGCACATTTCTTCGGTTGTTTTGTCATTAAATATGCCGCCCCAGTCAGTACTTTCAATTTGTTCAGCGAATTTTGCTGAATCTATGCGATCATACAACCACCCTTTTCTTTGGAAAGTCTTATTATATAATTTGGGACATTCTATCAACGCTACGGCAGGTTTGTGATCGCTTATATCTTTCGGAATATCATAGACATCAGCAAACGTGGAATTTAATGAATCAGTTATGAGAATAGGGTCTAATAGTGTAGCACCATTCGCTGTAACTCTAGTAGGTTTATCAATTACATTTTTTAAATTCAAAAAGTTAATTGTCTCTAATAACTTATTGTTGCTCACGTTAAACAGGTCGGAGTTTATGTCACCCGTAATTACGATGTTTATATTTCGTGCGTACACCTATTCAATAGCATGATTTAATCGTGCCCAATAGCCTTGGTCTGTCCACTCTGGTCGATAAGTAGCACATAGTAGAAAACATAAACCACGTGATTTGATTTCTACCCAAATAGTCTCGTCTGTGTCGTTTTCTAAATATTCCAATTTGGATACACTTAAATCATTTTTAAAATAAATTAACAAACCCCCACCAAATCTGACACTATATACGGCCATCCCTAATATGCAGCTTAATAGTCTCGATCACCCAGACGCATTTATAATAGCGTCTGGGATCACCATGTTGTAATTTCGCTACCAATAGGTGGAGACAAAACAATGATTCTATTTTTAGGGCCCTATTTTTAAACCAGGAAAACCATGCATACTTATAATATGACGTCACATTCAGATTCACTCTTCATTGTGCACAACAATAATATTTGTTTAATTAATTGATAAAGTTATATTTTATAAAAATATTCAAATGTAAACTTTGGCACAATTTTTTATACACTTCTTGATATGAACGGAAGTAATTTTTTAGATAATAAAAATATCATCCAATCAAAAATTACGCCCAGTTTTGGGCGTAATGGTAACGAGTTCAATATAGAAATGAATCCAGACGCACAAATGTAATTAAGCGTCTGGATGATCGAGACTAGCAGCTTAAACCTAGGCTTAAAGATCTTATAAAACGCTGCTTATTCAAGAAAAACGGAAAGAGACGATATAAAAACCTGGTAATTAGTCGTGACTAAACTTACTTGGTCATCAATGACTCTAAATCTAATACTAAATATACTGAAGACAAAATCTGGCATATGTTAGATTTTCTGATTGACAACATATTCTTCATGTTTGGAGGACACGTTTTTCAACAGACTGTTGGTATTCCAATGGGTGCTAATTGTGCTACTCTCCTCGCCGACATGTTTTTGTACTCTTATGAGGCCGAGTTTATAGAAGACCCGCTGAAGAAGAAAGAATATTGATGTTTTGTCGCTCAACAATGCTAAATTTGGTGACTATTTACATTCAATTTGCCCTATCGTGCTTGAAATTAAGGACACCAGCAATACACTAAGCTCAGTGTCTTACTAAGACCAACTTCTAGAAATAGACTCGGGAAAACTACAAACTAAAGTCTATGACCAACGTGATGACTTCAACTGTCCAATTGTCAACTTCCCGTTCATAGACAGCAACATTCCAGCGTATGGTTTGTACATTTCACAACTTTTACAATATTCTAGGTCCTGCGATCGTATTCCGATTTTCTATATCGATCACTGTTGTTGACTGCTACACTTATCAAACAAGGGTTTGTTGTACCCAGGTTGATGTTATCTCTCCAGAAGTTCGTCACCATGATCTAATTGATCGTTATGGGGAAATCAGTGTCTCAAATACCATTTGACATTTTCGCTGATCATAGGTAGTGTTTCCTATTCCTGGATTAGACTTTTTCCCCAAACATGACAATGAGTAATTCGACGTGTGTCTCATAAGAGGCAGGCACTGCTTACTCGTCCGGAGCACTTTAGTGCACCCATGGTTTTTATTGGGTTCGGGTTACTCTCTTCTGGTTTTTTGTGTTGTGTGTGTCTATATCCGGATTTGTTACTGACCTTGACATTTGGCTCTTGTTGTTCGGTCGAGTTTCTTTACTATTTTTCCTATTATAGATATCGACATATAATCTTCGCTGTTGATCCCTTTTGACTTTCATCGTGGTCAAGGTCAATTCCTATTTTCGCAATTTTTTATTTTCCATGTATATGAAGCGATTAATCCTAAAAATTGCATAGTTTTTTATGCATAATAGATGTAAAGATCAGGCTCCTAGGTCAAGGTTAATTTAAAGTCTCTGATCATACTATTTTATGCCTTTTTATTTCAAAACATATATTTTTCTCATTTTTTTTCATATTGTGAAAAAGATTCAATTTATATATAAAGAAGGTCAGGCCAAGGTCATACCATTCTTCAATTTGATCTTTCTTATTTTATCTGATATCTAAATAGTTTACTTTTAACATTTTTAATATTTTAAGTCAAATTATTTATGTGGTTTAAAGGTCAAATTTCAAAGTCACTTATAAGGTGTATTTTTAAATGCATAGTGGAATATCTATTAATTGTTCGTAGAACAACTGAACCATTTTTTACTACCTATTATTGGTTGATGATGTTTTTCGGTGGTGGTAATAAATTCACTTTTAGTTTTTCCTGTTAATTACTTAGCTAATAATCTAACTGTAAAATGTTACTTCAATTTCTCATCGTTTTCTATTATCTACCAAGTTTGTATCTGTTTCTGACCATGAATTTTACTACAACAAGATTTACAGTAATTTAATTTAATCAAGAAAGTTTTAATAATGCATTCAGTACAGCTGAGCCAGTAATTACCATAACAACCATTTTTAATGTTATAAGCATCTTTATCTTAATCATAATTCAAATGACAAAAGTTTTTATTGTTCTAATATTGGTAATATAAAAAAAGCATGATTGTATATAAAGGGTTTATTAACGTATAGCGAGCATTCCAGACCAGAAAAAGTTAATAACCATAACAAATCAATTTTTAGTTTTTATTTGACATTTAGTCAAGCGTTTGCGGTTTTCAAGTTAGAATTATCGCAACGTTCAAGATCAAAGGTCACAGGTGCCACTTTGACATTGAGACCATTTTTAAGGTCTGGTCCCTAGATGACCAGTCGTGAAGACCGTTGGCGTGTACAACATACGGTTTGCATGTTTTGACCATAAACGGAGTTTAATTTATAAGAGCAATAGTTTGTATACGGTCGCCCTAAATTTCGTATCATGGTTCAAAAAATTACGCGATAACATAGTTTTCGATGTTTTGGGAAGTAATTTCGTAATGAAAAATGTTACGATACTTGTCGCAAAACACCATGTTCCTTGTTTTTTTTTAAGTGGCGGAAAATAATAATAAAAAGCAAAAACATTAATGTCCAGAAAAGCACTTGCTTATTGTTGAAAATAAAATGACAACATTGGACGGTTCTTTTGTTTCTTTATGCTTTAATAAAAAAGTTATCACGAATCTGTCACATCTGGTATGATCTTTAAATACAGCTGAAGTTGTTATTGACTAACCACTAGATGAGAACTCAGCAGCAATTGAGATAACATATCAAGTTTTTCAGTTGAAATGATTTTTTAACCTAATAACTTATATCATAACGTAAAGCACTAGTAACACATGATTGTAAAAAATCGCAAATCATGTGAAAAAACAATAACAAAAAAAGCACAAATTCTAATACATACTGGAGGTAAACTCGGGTTAGATTGAAAACCTTTTTCCATAGATTTATCGGTACATCAACAAGACCAACTCACTCACAAACATATCATAAAGTCCTTCGGACTTTGTGAGTAAGTTGGTCTCGTTGATACACCAATAAATCCATAGGAAATGGCGTTCAATTCTATAACAAGCTGTTGCCTGCAAGCTCCGGTATCAATGAAGTTTTAAACAGTGGTAGAATTTGGTCAGTTCTTGCAATTTATTGAATCAAATTTTTTAATTGTTTGACCCCAAGTAAATGATGATCAAGTTGAAACGTGTTAAAACCTCAAAAATGTTCTACGTTCTTTCTCAAAGATTATCTTCAAAATATCAATGAAACGATTCGCAAACATGACGAAAGAGACGGAAAGAGATACAACAGTGCAAACAAATCAGTTCTTTGAGAGAGATAGTTGCAATCCACGAATTCATGGGAGCGTAAAGTTTCGTTTGAGTAGCAACTACTCTACCAAGAACTACACTTAGCTTAAGGTGCGGTTTTAATATTGCTACAATTCACAACTTAAGTTAAAAATCATCTAATTTGCGGCTAAATTTAAATCTCAATCGGTCATACTAGTTAATTTCTATAGTTGTATATCATGGTGTTACCGAATTTTATTTCAATCTTAATACTGTGACTTATTTAAAGATAAGATTTGGATTTTACAGTATTTTCTCTATGGTCAGCGTTGTAGTATATATGGAAGATATCCTAGGTATATCAGTATCCAGTTCATGTAATGTTGATTGATACTTCAGTGCGTATACATTAACTGATTTAAACTTGGGAAATTGAAATAAAATTGAGGTTTATAGCCGTGTCAAAGGTATCCTACTATAAATTTTGCACTCCTTTCATTTAGGCTGTTAAATGCCCTTGGTTTACATTCGTACTCATCGAATGTTAAATGTCTAAACTGGCTTAATATTTGTCAAGAGAGAGTAGAGCGAGATTAAACGAGAACAGAACTAACACTGACACTGAACTAATTGAAATTAGTTACAATTTATACAATATTTATTTTTGTTATAATTATATTTTAACCACTTTTCTATCAAGACCCCCAATTTTCTACCTAATACGGTTGAAAAAATGCTGAAATGGCGTGAAATACCATATCATTAAAACAAACATCTACCATAAAAAGTATTAAAAAAATTAACAAGTAAAGTACGAACGAAAACGACGGCCTCATTAGTCGAGCAGTTAAGGTAGTTCTTGATTACGCTTGATTACGTAAACTGTCAACACCGAGGTTGCGGGTTCGAGTTTCACTGCCGGCAGGGTGTACTCGACTCCTATCTAAATTGACAAGGATTGCTAATTTTCCTACCGAAGGTTGGGGTTTTCTCTGGATTCTCCTCGATAAAACTGGACGCCATGATATAGCTGAAAAAATTGCTGAAAGTGGCATTCAACATGATTAAAAAAACATGTGTTCGAATGAGATTATAAAATATATTGGCCTGTTTCGTGCAAATGTTTTAAGCCATCCTGTTCGTGAGATTCTTTTTACACATGCGTATAACATGCAATGTTCATCATCATACATGTACCTAATTCTGGAATAATACTCCCTGTGTAGCAATCAAGTTCTATCCTTGAAAAAGGATAGCCGACGTATTTAATTCATAGAAAAGTAAGGACGGAAATTAAACAAACATTAATCAGAAAACATAAAAAAATATCAAAAGAAAGGACAAAGAATCATTAACGTGCTATTCCTGAATACAATGAAGTCAGTTTATTTCCATTCGTAATGCTGCGCATTGTATTCCAATTACTAAAAGGAAGTCATTTCAATGTTCATAGAAGCATATTTGGACAACTAATTGTAGTTAATGAGTGTTCATAGGATTTACATTGACACTACAAATTCTGGTTTTTATGTTTTTAAGTAAATATACAGGGCAGGATTCTAAATAGTGAAATATTTGTGTAATTTTCAAAGTGTATAACATTGTCTTGTTAATACATATCTGTTTATTTTATTCAGTATCGTTTTCTATTGAGACGATCGATGCCAACGAACATCTTACATACCAAACGAAGAATAATTTACTCGTTTAGACCAATCATTAAATTATTATTATTTTGTCTAAGAGATAACGAGACGAAACAATTGTGAATGTTGCGTGTAAACAAGTCAGTAAAAGACTTCTATCATAGAAAGCATACACATGAGAAAAAATCATTGCCTCGATTGTTATCAACCTCAACAATAGAAAAGGAATAAACACAAACAAAATAATCCAACAACCACCACGTTATTTAAATATTTTTTTCTACACTGCCATAACTGTAAGCAATCCAATATACTTGTAGTCCTACAGTATACTAGTAGGTAGATCAGTTGTAAATACGAAAATGCTAGCATTTCTGTGATTTGCATACTTTTCCAACATCATGAGATCAGCATTTAACTGAGCTAGGAAAATAGCACTATAACGGACATGCGGGAAGGTACTATTACACCAAATATTTACACGTCGCATACTCATCATGTGAACTTTATAACTATTAAGGTTTAGTTATCAAGTTGAAAATTGGTTGAATTGGTAATCTAAGAACATTCCGTAACGAAATCACATATATTTTTTTCTATTCATTCATCTTGTTATAATTTATTCCAGGCCGTGTTTAAGTTAAGATATAGTGACAGGTATTCATATCGTTATTGACGATGCACCATCTTTAGATCTGGAGAATAAGATAATGTCCGTTATATCGTGATTGTTTCTAAAAAATGACGTGGCCAAACGGAAATTACAAAATATTAGAAATTCTAATGCTTCTGTGACGTCTTTAACTTGAGGCTCCCAGGAGCCTGTAATTGCTGTAATCTTCACAATGTTAGGTAGTAAGTTGATACCATGGGGATCATGGAAGCAAAATTTAAAAAAAATGTCAAGGTGCGTATAATTCCAAAGACAATATTGCCACATAAAAGTAGTTCATTATTGCTTAATGGTGGCTCGATACAATAAATATCACGACGGTCTGATATAAATGTAATGTATTTATAGAAAATAGCAATCTAGAAGAAATCACGCTGTGAAAAATTACAAATTATTTTTGCTTTAGTCACGAATCCATCTAATCGTGTGAAGTTTCGTGATTGTCCTACTTATTCCTTTCTCAAAACAGTAGTGACCAACGTTTATTATTGATCATTAGATGTGTTATTGTCATGAGCTAAGTAAGAGTTCGCTATCCAATAATTAAAAATATTAAAAAAACATAAAAACTAACAAGAAGCTTTTCAGAGCCTGTATCGTTTACCCAATCTAAACGTCTGTATTTGCAACGAAGATGGCATTTAAATATTTTTCAATAAGATCCCTTTTTGAAAACAAAATCGTGCCGTAGTTACCCATATTTTATTGTAAGAATAAAAAAATTATAAATGTTCAGAGTATCATTTAATAAATGTTGTGTCCGAAGTTTTGTTCAACGTTTTTAGAGATTTGATATTGGTAATATGTGTTATGTATTGCATTGCTGATCAAGCTAGTGTTACATAATCGGTATTAATTAAATCAGTACAATTCTTTGGAAATTTGATAAATTGCTTTGAACATAACTATCTTGGAAGATTTTATCTATCTGTGAGGTTTTACAAGGTTATAATGAATGTAAACAATTTTAACTGGAAAAACAATGTTTAATAAATGAATTAGGCATGGACAGCTTAATTGGCACTACAGTCTGCACACAAAAAAGGAGATTTTTGAAAACACAAATCTGTTTTAGAATCATTTAAGTCTGTTGTCATCTCCCATCATTTACTAGAAACTCAAATAACACACACAACCAGCATCGAATACAGCAGAATCGTTTAAATGATCCATCAAATCTCTGACAAAACTCGAGAGCACAATTTTAACACCTCTCAGACTTGCAAAAGTCGTATATGGCCGTGTTGCATAGCACATGTCTTCTTAACAAATGTGTTACATACATGAAGAACGGTTTAAAATGAAGTTGAAAAAAACAGTTACATGTCTATGTCAAAACTATATTATAAATTGATTACGCATCTCAAATTTGCTGAAAATTACTAAGTTTTCAAGTTTGAAAACAATTCTTTAAACAATTTCACAAGGCAGATGCACTTTAATATGTGTGAAACTTTTTTCCGTGATTTGATTTCATTGATCGAGGCTGAAAAGTGTAGGACTAGTTGATTTTTAAAAAAAGGTATCTTTCTCTGCACATTTTCTGCTTACAAAACTGGTAATGCCTTTTGTAAGATAAATGACTAGGTTCCCAAGTCGGCACCTCCAAAAAGTGACACTTGCTATTACAGGAGTAGCATAAAACAAATGTGTGATCTGAAAATTCAACGGACCTGGTAGGTTTAGATTAGGGTATATTTCGCAATTGAACAGCATTAAAACTTTATATACACTATACAACATTACCTCGATATGCAGCCTAATACTAGACTTAACAATTTATTAAATATTGCCTTATTAAGAACAACGGAACAAGTCGATATAAATATGTGGTAACTATATAGTCAGGAAAGAATTTACCTTCTTTAATCAATGATTAGGAATAAAGAATAAAATACGTTGATGCTTAAATCAGTCAAGAATTAGACGTTTTAATTCACAACATATTTATCTAGTGTAGATGATGCTTATTTGACAGACTATTTTCATTCCAATGGGAACTAGTTGTCCTCCTATCCTCCACTTCCCGTTTTTGTATTATAATAAAACTGAGTTCCTGGGAGGCTTACTGAGGAAGAAGAAAAGAAAAGACACGCTCAGAACTTTTTTGGACCTTCTACTGATGTTGACTATTATTCTACTCAAACCAGGTGTGTTGTTCCTAAACTGATGTCTCACTGCAGGCAGGGTGTACTCGACTCCAATCTTAATTGACAAGGATTGCAAGTTTTCCTACCGCAGGTCGGGAATTTTCTCCGGGTACTCCGGCTTCCTCCCCCAATAAAAACTGGACGCCATGATATAGCTGAAAAATTGCTGAAAGTGGCGTTAAACACCATCAAACAAACAAACAAAACCTAAACTGATGTTTTTGCTTCAGGAATTCTATTGTAAGATTCTCGCAATAGTAGTCTTTCCTCTTATATTGGATTTAACTTTTCCTCGGACATGACAGTTAGTAACTTTCACGTGTTTTTAATTAGAAGAAGTAGTTTTCTTTTGTATGGATATGTTGAGTAATAAAATGCAGCAATACATAACTTGTAACGGTTACATAATGTACTGGGTAACCATTCAAACTATAACTGTGTAACACACTGCCTTTTTGGATCTTTTCTGGGCACCTGTGATAGTTCTCAAGGTTCAATCACAGAGCTGCATCGCGAGGGGGCAGCTGTCAGACTGATACACGAAATCGTTTGTGGCGGTTTTTATCTGCTTATAACACGGAAAGCTTATAATGCGCGACATAATGGTTAAGGATTAAAGCCCCCTTTTCTGATTATGAGAAAAAGAGCAGAGCTCCAGCAACAGGAAAATGTGCAGTCCCTAAGTGCTATCAAAATGAAGTTGCCAGTGACCCATCCTTGTTCTTCAATTGATTTATGTTTTCCTGAATATAGCCAAGATATTGTACAGTAGACGCACAGCAACCATTCAATTTTGATTCTTTAATTTTCATGATTTTGTATACTTTCTGTGACCGTAGCTGTTTCGGTATAATTATATATTAGACTGAATGGTCTTTGATTTGAAAATGCACAGTTTGTACATATTAATATTGTTATCGTTTTGGCTCTAAAAACACTTTCATATTTCTTTGAAAAGATCTAAAATGATCTTTGCTCGAATATGACTGAGAACACCTGAATAATCAATCAAATTTTAATAAATTGCCATTAATGAAATGTTATCGGGATTATTAAAAATCACCCGTGTTTAATAACAAGCGCCTGAACATAAAACGTCTGTGATGTTTGATTAAAATTCCTGTTTGAAGTATGGAATATACATTGATAACTTAATTAAAGCTATGTTATAGATAAAATTGTAGCTTCAGCCAACTGCTATCCCCTGTCTGTCAGTTAATTTGGAAGAGTTTGTGATAATAACGCTGAATGATTACTATACATTAAATTATGACAGTGGGTTGGTTAAAGAGCGGCATCTGTACAATGTTTTTATAAAATTTTAAGAAATTGAATTTGACGAACTGATTTTGGAAAAATTAATACCTTCGGTGATAATGTATTTTTTATGAAGGCGGAATTTAAGACACTACAATTTAATGCACAGATGCAAAAATGTAGTAAGATCCAACTTAATTTTAAACGCATGACGGCACATAATTACGCAATCCAGAGTAAATTTTTAAAATGATAACATAAAAGAATACAAGGAATACAAATACATGGATCATGTTGTTAAAAACTCGAAATTTTATACTTAAAAAATTATATAACTAGTGAATGCATAAGTTAAATACCAAATTTTCATTCATTTTCCACTATTCTGTGATTTTTAGACAATCTTGTGCATTAACAGTGAAGAAATACACAGACAAAAATAAGAACATCAAATACAATTTAAAATGATGAAATACGTTTTTATAGCATTATATAGTTAACAAATATATATATATATATATATATATATAGTGAGGCTGTTATATTGGTAGTAGTGATTTATTTATTTCTCTAATCGCGATAGTTAAATTATAATAAGTGGAATTTTAACTATCAACAGTGTATGAATTCGATAATACAAGAACTGTAAGGCAACATTCGAATTCTACTAAATGAATGTAGTAAAAAAATATATGTGGAATTAAGAAGTTAAATACCTTGCCTTTCTTCCCACTTTCACAAAATTAACAACAGATTGTCGGTCATTGTGCAACTGTACTATGATTTTTTCCCTTTTTCCAGAAAAGCGTAGCCATATTTATTTGAGAACCTGATGCATGTATATGCTACTGAACTTGTTCTGCGCCCGCTTTCTGGTCGCTTTAGTTTCAAATTTCGATTTTTGCATACTAACAGTTTTTAATATCATTTAAAATACATCCATGGAAAACTATTGATGTTGTTGTTTAAACGTATACATATAAGGAATCAGTATATTACACTCTATATTCAGGAACACAACCATGCAATTTGTAAGATTATAATTAATTTTTGGTCGTCCAAACGTGGCTATAAAGGAAGAATCATTTTTATTTGTTTAAATATTGTATATACCACAAACAATAATTCAGGTTTCAGATTTCAGTGAAAACATGGAACAAAACTAACCTATGATAAACATAAGATGTCTTCGTTAACACGACTTTACAACGGAAGGATCATTGTATGGTAATGTACTTTTAAGAGATTTTTTTTTCATATCTAAACTTACAGCTGACATACAAGAATACGAGAACAGAACACTTTTATCGTGAGTATGACTGATTATTATTGATGTTTTACACGTTGAAATTCATTTAATTTAATTAAAGAAGTCACGCACATAAATAGCTAATGCGTTTATTTTCAAGTCCATCATTGGTTCAAAATATCACTTCTGTAATTACACTAGTTCCAAGATTGTTGGACATGATAGCAAAATAATGCAATTGATCAATGAGTTCTACGGATGCATAGAAGAAACAATATCAATAAGATGCTTTGGTAAATATCGGAAGTTATAAAAGGTCATAAAATATGCAAAATCTTTATACCATAGAATTCCAATTTGTGTTCTTTGCAGCTGTTATTAAAAATGATATTACATGCTCGAGTCTAAATAGAACACCAACAACTACCAGTTGCGTCAATTCAAGTAAGACAAAGTGAGAAAAAATGCCTACACATATTGATTAAAGATATTTACGTTGTTTTAAACAGGTTTAAACTTATAATCCTGACTGGCTCTGGGAGTGGGATTCTAAGCTATGATGTATACAAGGAGCTCTGATAAATTTAAGATTGTTGCATTGACATTTACACGTTTTGTTTTTGGTTTTTATGCAGAACTTTTGCAGTTTGATAAGATTTTCCTTTCTCAGTAGAATGTAAACCCACGGATCAACGATTTGGTTCAATGACACAATTCTTATCATTATTAGTTTAATGCTTCCATTCCATTGTATACCACTTTCTGTCACAAATATGTACACCTGAAAAATAAAGAGATCATTGAAAAATTGTACAGCATTCCTTATGCCAATCGCTTACTTCTATTTAAAAAAATAGTTACTGAATGTATGTGATAAATGCATTATTAAAAACAGCCAACTTTAGGTGGCGATTTAAAGCTCTCATGAAGAGTAAAGTCGGTGTTTGTACCTATGTACAACAACGTCCATCGAACAGGGGGCGCTGAATCAATTAGCTTACTATACTGAGAACCAATGCCTAGTGCGTTTTGCCCGGCGAGAAGTAAGGAGGAATCAGCATACATGTAAAATTTGTTGGTTCATATAACAAATAGAATGTAGGTAGATCATACTGATCGACGAAAGTCAAAAGCTATAGACCTATTCACAACCTTAATTTACGGCCTTCTTGTTTTCGATATAAATAAAATCTACTATTTTCATTATTTCCGTTTAATAGTTATTTGTCAATTTTAAAAACGATTTTTGACATTGTGACGATAATAATATTTACATCATAATACAGAACAAACAACAGACGGTAATATTGAAAAGAAAACAGAAGACACCAAGTCGAAATCCAAGTACGAAACAATAAAGAAATTAGCTAACAGGAAACTCAATTAGCAACAAACACTCAAACAGGAAACTCAACCAGCAACAAACACTCAAACAGGAAACTCAATTAGCAACAAACACTCAAACAGGAAACTCAACCAGCAACAAACACTCAAAATGGAACCTCAACCAGCAACAAACACTCAAACAGGAAACTCAATGAGCAACAAAAACTCAAACAGGAAACTCAATTAGCAACAAACACTCAAACAGGAAACTCAACCAGCAACAAACACTCAAAATGGAAACTCAACCAGCAACAAACACTCAAACAGGAAACTCAACCAGCAACAAACACTCAAAATGGAAACTCAACCATCAACAAACATTCAAACAGGAAAATTAATAAGCAACAAACACTCAAAGATTTAAAGAAGCAACACGAACTGCTCTAAACAATGATGTAATATCAGGTGTTCTGGAGGACGAGCATATCCTGCTTTAATATTGAAACCCGTCATGTCAGTTATGGTCAAAATTGGCGTGAGGTCAAGTACAAAAGGAGAAAGCAGTAAGTTACCGTTCTATCCTTCACCATCGGTGTAAAAAGTACCCACTATCGATTGAAGAATTTATTATAGCGACCAAACAGTTTACTTGATGACGAACTCGTACTGAGCGTCAGAAATCATTGCTTTACCAGCCTTGTATGTGGTCTAAAGCCAACTCCAGTAATTTTCTGCTATAACAAAGCGTTCCTTTTTTATTGGAGAGGAAGACGGAAAATCCGATGACTCCAGACTCCTGGCAGAAAAACTGAAAGTGCTTGTCAATTAATGCACATCCTGTGCGCAGTAAGGTTGCACCTCGGTGTTGGAAGTCTTGCCTGCATTATCAAGAGTCTAACCGCCATTAGGTTTTGATTATGAGGTATAAAGCTACATAGCATGCAAACTTTGAACTGTTGTGCCTTATCTCAAGCTCGTTAGGACATGGGATGAAAGATGCGTTAAGATAATACAGGGTCTGTAAATAACATAAAATTAAACTATTATTATATAGAATATTTATATCAAACATACCCTTTGATCAAGTGAAATTTCATAATAAAATTATCGAGAGAATAGTGCTAATACATTTTCGGATCCATTGTTTTCTTCCACTGATGTATTACTTCATGTTGGATCTAAGGGAAACAAAACTTTTTCATTTATATTAATTCTAATTATAGAAATGATTTTTCCTATTTTTTCCTGGCATGGTGCTATATATAATTTTCGCGTTCTTTCATTTCGGTTTTCTTCATTTAGCGTTCCCCTTGACTTTCGAACAACAAATAAAAGTCTGTAAGTGTTAAAAATCTTCGATTACAGTTTTTTGTATTTTATTGCAATTATATAGATGCTTTTCTGATTTCTTGAATTGGAAAACTTGATTCTCATTTATTATGTTTTCTGTAGATATTCCAAGTCTGTATTCAGCCTAACTCTAAAGATTATTTTTGTCATTGATACAGTTTAATTCAATTTGGCTAACAATTTAGAATTCACAGAATGGGTTGTAAATGTTAGACTCGGGTACAATTATAGGTAGAAATAGACTTAGTAGTGGTTGTGGTGCACATATGGATTGATCGTTTGATTACAAACTCCATATCCCATAAATTGGTAAGGTTTGTAGCAGCATTTTTTTTCGACCAGATATTTAAAAAAAAAATAAAATCCTAGTAATTTTAAAAGTTTTTTTTCAATCTGCCGTGACTTCTATCAATGATTTAGACAGAACATTGTCCTTGCTTATCGACAGTCCAGGAATTTAAATATAGAACTGGTGAGTGGACTACAATATATGTCTGCAAAGTTAATTAATTCATTAATTCATGATACCCCCGCTCAACTTGGGTGATAGTAGTATGCTGATTTCGGTTTGTATGTGTGTTAGTGTGTAACATTTTCCTTCACATTTTTCTCAGCAATGGTATAAGTGATACAATATTGGGATTTTTTGTCAGTAGATTTATATTATAATGCCATATTGTTGGATTCTACGACACCTACTTTCTGTTGACCGAAATTCAATATAAAGCCGTCCGTAACCATTTTTAGCCTCTATGATCACGCCATATTGTGGGATTCATTTTCAGACTTCTCTTAACCCTATTTCCTTTTTACGGACCTAGTCAATTTTCAGCCGTTCTTAACAGTTTTCCGTTTAAGGAATATGTGGTATACTGTGTGTATATACAATTATAGAGCGGGTTACACCAGGGAGCTGTAGCACACAACAAAACTTAATTTATTTATTTATTCTCGGGATAATTTAGAATCCATTACAGGAATGTTAATCCGGGTGTCCTAAATCTAAGTTTGCTACCCCATTATCCTTGACATCACATTACGGGTCTAAAATCAGACAGTTTTGATTGGTTGCTTGTCGCGCCAACAGACAGGATCGGCTAATTGTATAAAAACAGAGATAACTTGCTACATGCCGACACTAAAACCCGTAAAATATGAACGATTTCTAGGGGTGATGAACACACAACTCCTGACTGATAAGAATAAGGTATACTTTAACAATAAAGATATATTTTCATACCATGTATTGTTATTTTTCATTAAAAAGCTTTAAAATGGATGAAAAATTTCGAATTTAATATGTGTTACCTTACTTACCTGGAAGGTAGAATTTGAATATTTATCTCTAAGGGTTCATTCTCTGCAATTATACATATTTTATGGACTCATAATTGCAAAAATTATAACAAAATTTTTATTGACACAATGTATGCAAAGCCGACTAATAACCCAAATGGCTTTATTGACTGTATCTACTGTTGCAAGAAGGTTACAAGCATTCGCTTTATCCTGGCAGTTAAAAGTGTTTTGTATTATTTATAATGATTACAATAACAGGATGTAAACCCGTTAAGGTATGATATCGACAGTGCCAGATAATAGGTTTTCTGATTACAAAGCAACATCAATATGGACACACACTTTTAAATACGTTATAGGGATTTTTAATATTGAGCACAATATACCAATAAATATTTTTATATTAGCAACGCTTTAACAATTATAAAACATGTATGCTTTGTTTGAAAAATCAATTTAAATTAGCACTTATATGTACAGCTAATGATATAGGTAGAGGAATCGACACAGTTAATTTGTTCGTACCACAAGTCCGTTTGAATTTTTGCTATTAGAGGGATATATTTTTATTATTAACATTTCGTAGCAACTAGTTCAACCATTTTCGATGCGACGTAATGTTTCTTCATCTTATATAATTATGATTCATTCAACGGATCAGTATTATAGTTTACAAATGAAAAATGAAATTCGAGAAGACTATTATAAATAGGATACATGTAATGTATGGAAAGGGATATCCGCCAAAAAAATATCCCCTTCCATAGGTAGGGGTCAAATGTAGTCGTAAAATTCAATTCTTCAGAAAAAACACTTAATGTGTCAATGAATCAGAGCACGCTTATTGTGTAGAATCGTATATTAATTATTCAGTCAGTAGATTGCAATAAACACCGTATATAATTCCCAGTCATGCTTTACATTAGCGTGGTTTAGTTATGAGTGACACATTCCATTACAAAGTATTTATATGTTATCTTGCCTACAATTCTAGTATCACACTTTCAATAACGCATGCAAGGTAGCCGCCGTGTCCGAGTAGTTTATTTAGTTCAAACCATACTGCGAGCACACTTGTGATCGACTTGAACCTTAATTGATTGATTGGATGTTTTCTTTACGTCAAGCGAGCAGTATTTCAGCTATATTCGGGACGAGAACAAGTTAATAATCAACATATCAATGTAAAAGGGGATGGTATGACATAGAGAACACCAATTTCCACTGGAGTAGTATGGAGTTTTAGGTAGGGGCGGAGAATTTAGCCTTTTGTAGTGGGTAAAATGAGCCTTCCCTTTTTCGCAAGCTGCAAAAAGTGTTTTATCGCGCAAGGTGCGCTATCCAAACACTACGGTCCGCAGCCAGGCTTTCCGTATTATGATCTGACAACCCCAACAGCGAGACGGTCTTCCCTATCCGCCACACGGGACGCGATGGGCTGCTCTGTGGTGAGCACTGGAAACCCTTCTAGTTTGATCCCAGTAAACCTTAATTTACAAGGATTGCCAGTTTTCCTGCACGGCCAAAGGTCGGGGGATTTCACCGGATACTCCGTCTTCATATCACAATCAAAATTGGAAGCTCTGATTTGCCTTAAAAATGTAAAAGTGGCGTTAAACCCCGTTCAAATCAAATCACTCGTGATTAAATAAAAATTATTAAGGAATTTTACAATAATTTTCACGTAAAAATATTTTGTGACGTCAACTGTCTGTTCAGCAATAAATATAATAAAATGTTAACCTGGTCTCCCCTACTGCAATATTTTTTCAATTACGCAAGCTTTACTTTCATATAACACCAGGTCAGGACCTCTGATATAAGCATTTTGGTTGGTTGATAATAAAGGCGCTTTTAAATATCACATGCATAAGCATTTTTTAAAGCTGGAAATACCTTTTCTTTATAAAATTTAAAATATAAATTACATGTTAACTTTACGTTTAAATTATGAAATCTAATGTAAACTCAGCTGAGAAATGTAAACATTAAACCTTATAAAGAGAATGACGTCATAATAGCTTTCGGTCTACTTGAACTTATCTATATTGCAAAATGGTAAGCATAGAAAATATCCGAACGTCAAATTTCAATGCTGTCACCAATGCTACTGACCTGACGTTATATCCGAAGTCCGCTTATGTTAAAGATGATATCACCGTCAGAGTACCAGAACACATAAAATATTTGCTTTTGTTGTGTTTGTTTACTCTACCTCTTTAAATATTAACACGAAAAGAACATATCTGAGCTTCCACAACCAAATTTATGAACACTATGATAGCAGTACACATCAAAACAAACACGTTTATGCAAAAATGTACCCTTGGGATTACTTTCAGGGTAGATAACTCTATTGACAGCTTCCAATAGAACAGCACTTGATTTTTTATAAGGAATTAGTGAGAAATATATTCAAACACCGGTAGAAGGCTAAACGACAAAATCTCAGACAACCGAGTGAATGATTTCTTTTGGTCTCCAACTCAGCAGAGCCTCGTTGCAGACCAGAAATCTTTAAACTTTTATGGCTTAGATTTTCCCGTCTTAACCTCCCACCGATGTTAGATCCTTTATTTCTCACTAATGAGACAGCGTGGTACCTTTTTTAGCAGGTTGAGATACCCTATCTCAACCCGTGGGTGAGATAAGAATTTACGCTCCTTTTCCCGTAAAAATGTATTGTGACGTTAACTGTCGGTTCAGCAATAAAAATTATAAAATATTTGCGTTAGTTGTGTTGGTCTCTTTTTTTGACGTAATAGCGAGCATCGCAGATGCGAGCTATACGGTTACATGTGTGTATGTAAAAAAGTCACGTGATCCATATGAACAAATCCATTTCAGATGGTAGCTGAGCTATCCGAAGAAAATATTGTAGACGAACGAAAAAATATATAATATAAAAGTAGACAAAAATAATTTTGACATCGATATTTAAATCAAAGTGTTTATTTTTTAAATTACTACAAAAATGCCAGACAAATTTTTTTCAATCTGAAACGCTGTATTTGAAATTGAGTTTTGTGACGTCACCAACACATTAGATGAGACGTCACGTCATCTATGGAATATAGAGGCACTGTTAGGTGGCTCTGAAGTAACCTGGTCCCCTGGTGCAATATTTTTCATTTACGCAAGCTTCACTTTCAAATATAACCCCAGGTCACCACCAGTTTACTACCCGGTTTGATTGGTTGTTTAAAACGCCATGTTTTAGCTAACTTTTCGCGCGTTTCGTTCCGTTGGAAATTTATGTCAGAGTACTTAGTGGTGTTTCGGGTTACATTACCTCTCGTTCGTGGAGGTTATTTTAGAGCATTGGCCACCAGAAATTTTCCTCAAGCGTACTTCCGGTTTTCGTTACGTTACTTAACAACGAAGTAATTAATGGCTGAAGTACGACGCCATGGTGAATTTGACTTCATGAAAGTTCCCGATTTGAAAAGATATTTAATGGAAAAAGGAATAACATGCTCTCTGTATAGCAAGATGGCGCTGATACGGCTTTGTGAGACCGCTTGTGAGTTGGAGCTGGAGGTAATTACTACTGCAGACGACTATAACAAAGATATGATTGTACAGAGACGAACGGCAAGGAAGTGATTATTTCACCAGTAAATGAAATGAGAGATTGGAGGAAAGATTTGAGACCTTTGCCATTGATAGAGTCGTATGATGTACTCATTTATTTCCTTAACAAATGCTCCTGGACGGAAAACCACCTTGCAAATATGAAGAAAGACAGTGGGTAAGTTGAAACATTCTAGCACATCTAAAAACCTTCATCTTATTAGACATAATCACGGGCGGACATCAAAATTAACCCTGTTTATACCTAAAGCCAGTAAAGGTGTTGAGTGGGGGTAGGGGGGGGGGGAGGGGACTAGAAGGGGTCCATTAACAGGTTAAAAAATTTTCCCCAAAACAGATAACAGTAAATTTAAAATAATGATAACAGATAACAGCAATTTACATGAGAAACAGCGAGTTCTAAAATCCGAAAAAACATACCAGCAGAATCTCATTAATTCCTCCCTTTATAGGAGGACTCAATTACAATAAAAAGCATTAACAAATAACATAGGAAAAAAAAGATAACAGACATATAAACATGCCAGTAACATGTTAACAAAAGATCTTGCCCCCCCCCCCCCCCCCCGGTAAATGGAAGAATATATATAAATATTAGTTTATTTTAAGTGTGCTTCCTGCCATAATCTGGTTGATTTTTCCACCTTGGCATAAATTTATATTCCCCATACAAATTTCTTCTCCTTTTAATTCATGTTTAATTTTAACAAGTTTCTGATATTTATTTTTCAGACATAGACTTTATTTAGCGAACCACAACAGATATAAAACTACATGCAATTCCAGACACCAACTATTTTTACCTTTTGTCAAGTTGCATACCAGAGACTAGATAGACTGAGTCACCCTATCAGACATGGCTACTTGTTTGCTCTGATGGCAGCATAAAAAGTGGTGGATGCACTTGTGATGTGTAAGTATTTTCAAGAGATTTTTTAATAAGTAAGCTCCTCAACTATTATTGATATCAAAAATTAATTATAAAATATTTTGGTAAGACTGTTTTACTCAAATCAAATCATCTTAATTCTCATAAATAATTAAGATTTGTGACCAAAACAAACCTTACAATTAAAAAAGAGCAAATTTAAAACATCAATTAAAAAAAATAAATAAATCCACCATTCCCCTGTTATCTTTACAATGACCTTAAAATAAAGGTACCAGTATTTTTAACATGCCTTAGTGTTGTTGGAGTCGATATGTATACAATTTTTTCTGACATGTTTAAGTTATCAACAAAATTAATGTTCATAATCTGTTTTATCTTGGTATTTTCAAATACCTGCCTTTTTCAATATTCAAGTTAAGCTTGTCAATTCTAAATTTGGTGATGGCCATCAACCCTTAAAATTATTCATATATGATAGACTATTAAATATAATTTTTCTTATAAAAATGGTGCTCATAATATTTGGTTTATACTAGTTCAAATATTTTATCAATTGTTTACATGTCTTTCAGTGATAATGGTACTTATAAACACGGCAGAGCTTTGCTTTTCACTCTCCAAGACTTTTCAAACAGACATAAAGACCGTCACACTTAAGTAGGAACAGACATTCCATGTACCTGGAACAAGCCAAGAAAAGCATCACAACCAGAAACTGTCCACAACATAGACACTAGAAGCAATCCGTCATCTATATTACCAATTCAACCAAGTCCTCATCATTACAATCCAGCTTCACAGTTAACTCAATCCTCAAATGAAATTGAACAAGTCTGTGCAGGAATAACAATTCTGTTCTACTACATGTTTTAGACACTGATGATGACGATGTTAAAGAACCACCAAAACCATTTACTATTGAACAGCTTTCTAAAATTCCAACTGAAGGGGTAAAATTTGAAGAATTGTTACAGTCATACCATACTGCAACTGTTATCAATGACATTGAAAGGCTTACACGTGGACAAACTGATAATGAAGACTGGTACTTGTATAGAAAGGGAAGAATAACAGCTTCACTTTTCCATTCAGTTTTACATTTTAAATTTGGAGATGACCATCAAAACTATATAAGTAAACAAATCTTTGCAACAGATTAGCCAATACACAGCAAAGCTTTGGATTTCGGAAAACAGCATGAACCAATTGCAAGACAGTTGTATACTACCAGATAATCGACTCGCAAAAAAGCAAATGTGTCAACATGTGGGCTGTATGTTTATTCAGAGAAGCCATATTTTGGGGCATCGCCAGATGGACTAGTTTCGTTCAAGTGTTGTGGTACTGGTATCTTGGAGATTAAATGCTCCTATTCTTACAAAGAAGTAAAGGCCAATACAATTGCTATATAGATGAAAACAATTCAGTAAGATTACGCCAAGACTGTGCTTGGTATACTCAGATTCAAGGACAAATGGGTATATGTCGATTGAATTGGTGCGATTTTATTTTTTATACATTGAAAGGTTTTATTCATGAAAGAATTCAATTTGATAAAGATTACTTTAATGATATTGTAAACAAATGTGACATGTTTTTCAAAAAGTATTTAAAAATACATATTCCCAATAAATGTTAATTGTGTGTGCCTTACTAATTTAAAATATAAGGTAGTTATAGATCTGCTCACATGGTAGTAAGTCAACACATGAGGATGCAGGCAGTGTGTGCTCGAAAATGAAAGTGATTGTCTGTTTTCCTACTTAAAGTCAAGGGTTTTCACTGGTACACCTTTTTATACCCAATAACAGTAAGAAGGTAAAATATAACTGACAAATTGCTTAAAGTGACATTAAATCCCACTGAAATCAGACATGTTGGTTTTGTCTTTGTCAGGTATCTAACTTTTCTGAACTTGACTTGCCCAAATTAGGCTGCTAGTGACTTGATGTATGTGTTGCAACAGGCTGATATTGTATACTCTTCTGCAGCACCTGAGTTTGCTCTTATTAAGTTGTGTTTGTATTGATGGCTTTTTTTATTTGAGTGTTGTTTTGTCATATATGTTCACTGTTGCGTTTAATGGTCTTGTTCTTAGCCTTTGGTTAATTTGTTCCAGAAAAGATTGACGTGAGTATTTTTTTTTTTCTTTTCAATAAATAAATTGAGAATAATATTTCATTTCTTTACTAGTGGTTCATCCAAATTGCACAAAAAACCTGATACTTTTACAATCTGACTGGCTAAAGGTTTGTATTTAAGGTCCATCACACCCGACAACATGCGAATTTTTTCAGTCGTCTAATTGCCCTTTCAACATGAATTCTATGGGATGCAATGTTTCTAGTTTTCAAAACTTCTGCAGAGGTAAGTCGACGTCCTTTGCCCCAATTACATTTGCGTGTAAACGGTGGAATTACTAGAGTTGTCCTTTTTTCTGTAAGTAAATCTCGGATGGTGAAGCCTCTATCTGCCATTACTTCATCTCCAGGACAAATATTATCCAAGTATCCAGAATTTTCAGTTATGTAACGATCAGAAGTGTTTCCACCCCAGAGGTCAGAAATAAATGAAAAAGCTCCTGAAGGTGTTATGGAAACCAAGACTTTAAACATATTATGAGATTTGAATGAACTGTAGGTTATGCTTTGTGCTGTCAGTGATTTAGGCTTTTGTATAAAAATTTCTGTGCAGTCTATAATGCTGGTTGTCTTTGGAAAATTTTTCTTGAATGATAATGGCATATGTTTTCAGATCTTTTCTCTTGCAGGCCATTTCATTAATTGAATGTAGACTGTATACATCAGATTTATCCAGGTGGTGAAAATCTGTGATACCCGAGATTCTGACACAGAAAACAAATCCGATAAAAAAACGAAAGAAGATTTAATCTAAGCTTCAGTAGTGTAATTATGTATTCCTGAAATCGGTTTAATTTTCTCCCTGGTCCTGATTTTTTTCTCTGCATTTCCACATGGTAATTAACATCATCTGCACTTTGTTTTCCGGACCAGTATTTAATCTACGATGCAGCTTCATCAAGTATATCTGAAAAAATAAATACATATAATGTTTTGAGTATTACTAAACAAACAAGAATATTGAAACTGTTCATCAGAAAAGCAAATATTATAATTATAAACAGAACTAGATGAAATATGGCCATAGGAAACATGTGTTCCAATATAACAGGAACTGTTTGTTTGTTTGGTGTTTTAACACCACTTTCAGCTATATCATGGCGTCCAGTTTTTATTGGGGGAGGAAGCCGGAGTTCCCGGAGAAAACCCCAACCTGCAATAGGAAAACTGGCAATCCTTGTCAATTAAGATTGGAGTCGAGTACACCCTGCCGTCAGTGAGTATCGAACTCTATGTTTCTGATAAGAATGAAATTCTGACATGCATATAATTTATTACATAGAGAAGTATAAACAAGTGTGGACACAGAAAAACGTCTCGCCTAAATTCCGCATCAGTAACGAAAATAAATTTCGTCATAAAGCATTATGTAAATAGCATTAATTATGAGCAGCGGCCTGTATACCAAATATTGTCACCATACTATGCAAAGTTACAGAGGAACTGTCCTAATACAAAAACTTTAACGTAGTCGCTGAACCGTGAAATTGAGGTCAAGGTCAGGTGACACCTACCAGACAATCATGTACTATTCATCAGCAACATATATACCAAATATTGTCATCCTACCATGCATAGTGACAGAGAAACTGCAGTAACACAAAAACTTTAACATAGTAGCTGGACCGTGAAATTGAGGTCAAGGTCAGGTGACACCTACCAGACAGTCATGTACTAGTCATCAGCAACTTATATACCAAATATTGTCATCCTACCATGCGAGGTTACAGAGGAACTGTCGTAACCCAAAAACTTTAACGTAGTCGCTGGACCGTGAAATTGAGGTCAAGGTCAGGTGACACCTACCAGACAGTCATGTATTAGTCATCAGCAACCCATATACCAAATATTGTCATCCTACCATGCGTGGTAACAGAGGAACTGCTGTAAATCAAAAACTTTAACGTAGTCACTGGACCGTGAAATTGAGGTCAAGGTCAGGTGACACCTACCAGACAGTCATGTACTAGTCATCAGCAACCTATACACCAAATATTGTCATCCTACCATGCGTAGTTACAGAGGAACTGTCGTAACCCAAAAACTTTAACGTAGTCGCTGGACCGTGAAATTGAGGTCAAGGTCAGGTGACACCTACCAGACAGTCATGTACTAGTCATCAGCAACCTATACACCAAATATTGTCATCCTACCATGCGTAGTTACAGAGGAACTGTCGTAACCCAAAAACTTTAACGTAGTCGCTGGACCGTGAAATTGAGGTCAAGGTCAGGTGACACCTACCAGACAGTCATGTACTAGTCATCAGCAACCTATACACCAAATATTGTCATCCTACCATGCGTAGTTACAGAGGAACTGTCGTAACCCAAAAACTTTAACGTAGTCGCTGGACCGTGAAATTGAGGTCAAGGTCAGGTGACACCTACCAGACAGTCATGTACTAGTCATCAGCAACCTATACACCAAATATTGTCATCCTACCATGCGTAGTTACAGAGGAACTGTCGTAACCCAAAAACTTTAACGTAGTCGCTGGACCGTGAAATTGAGGTCAAGGTCAGGTGACAGGTGACTGACTGGCAAGTACTCATCATAAGCTACCTCTGGACCAAATTTGATGGACCTAGGGCTTGGGCTTACAAAGATGTGAAGCAAGATGTCAAGTGTTTACGCCGCCGCCGCCGGATTCCCATACATATGTCTCGCCTCCAGCGACTTTCGTCACAGGCGAGACAAAAATGAATAACTAAGTACTTATAGCATTATGAATTTGCCACGCACTGGTCGCAAAAATACCACAAAACTGAATATTACATGCATTATTTCAAATCGAGATGGTTAACTTATAGAATTTTAAGTTAAATTATGGAATTTTAAATTTAATAGTTAACTATCAAGACTTGAAAAATCCAATAACCTCCGAATACGAGTGTAAGATCCTATTTTTCTTATGTTAAAACTTAGTAAATTTTCTCCTAACTCCAATTTTATGGTCTAACTGTAAATGAAAGTTGTTTTGTTTATAACCTGTTTATTTTTTTCTTTTATTTTACTGCATACAAACCTAAAGTTGGCAATTTACCACTAAATGATCCTAAACATGGAGGCGACTGTCTCTAGGGCAATCCTGGATTTTTCTCCAACTTTCTCAGCGTTTCCGACGATCTTTGCACCCGTGGTTTGTTTCCATACTTGGTGGAAATTTGTCTAAAATTGTTGTAGTCAAATAACTCTGGGTATGGATGCTCAGGCGTAGTTTTTCCATCAACAAAGTGGAGAAAACATACTCACTGTTTAAAGTTGGGTTCAAAATATCTATCATCACGCCTAAGCAACTTTAACCATTTCTGACGCAACTTTAGATTCTTTTTTGCAGTTGGGAATGGATAAAAAGTTACATTTTGCATGTAGGGATATTTTAATCTCTTACTGTCATCTAAAGTACACCCAACAGCTGCACAATGGTACCACTTGGTTTCTTTAATTTCTTTCTCGGAGTTCATGTTGTTTACCGGAAGTACGTATGTGGAAAAAAATACCAAAATCACGTGACCTCGGAGTATATAATTTACAAAAAAATTCCGAATACGCACGACTCAAAAGACATAAATAAAGTAGCTACCTGCTTGTTTTCCGGCTTTCGAGTTAAACTGACAAATCTCTGTAAGTTATTTCCACATTCGATACATAAATCTATAAAAGCATTCTTTTGATAAATTGTATTTTTATTTGATTTTTACCCGGACGCCGGACGTTACGTCATAATGCTTTGTATCGGAGTTACGTCAGTTACTGTTAATGATGACGTAAATTTTGAGGCATTCCGAATGTTGCAATTTGACCGGATTCATTGCTGGTGACCTGACTGTATATTCGAACCGGAAGTCCGCTTACGGTATTGAGAATATTTAGTCAGGATCCCAGACTAGCTCTGAAGTAACGACTAACCTGGTCCCCTGGTGCAATATTTTTCATTTACGCAAGCTTCACTTTCAAATATAACCCCAGGTCACCACCAGTTTACTAGCCAGTTTGATTGGTTGTTTAAACCGCCATGTTTTACCTAACTTTTCGCGCGTTGAAAATTCTTTCAGAATACAATTTAAATAAAGTAACTACCTGCTGCTTGTTTTACGTCTTTCAAGTTAAACTGACTAATCTCTGTAGAGTTATTTCCACATTCGAGACATAAATCTATAAAAACATTCTTTTGATAAACTGTATTTTATTTGAGTTTGATTACCAGACGCCGGACGTGACGTCATAATGCTTTGTATCGGAATTACGTCAGTTACAGTTAACACTGACGTAAATTTTGAGGCACTCCGAATGTTGTAAACCGGTCAAAATTTTGACCGGATTCATTGCTGGTGACCTGACTGTATATTCGAACCGGAAGTCCGCTTACGGTATTGAGAATATTTAGTCAGGAGCCCAGACTAAAGTAACGACATGAACAATGTGCGATGCTCGCATTTAGGCTGCCCCTACATTCATATTAGCGAGCATCGCAGATGCGAGCTATACGGTTACATGTGTGTGTGTAAAAAAATTCACGTGATCCCATATGAACAAATCCATTTCAGATGGTAGCTGAGCTATCCGAAGAAAATATTGTAGACGAACGAAAAAATATATAAAATAAAAGTAGACAAAAATAATTTTGACATCGATAAAATTAAAGTGTTTATTTTTTAAATTACTACAAAAATGCCAGACAAATTTTTTTCAATCTGAAACGCTGTATTTGAAATTGAGTTTTATGACGTCACCAACACATTAGAAAAGACGTCACGTCATCAATGGAATGTAGAGGCACTGTAAGGGGGCTCTGAAGTAACGACATGAACAATGTGCGATGCTAGCATTTAGGCTGCGCCTACATTAATATTATTTCAACCGCTTGACCGGTGTGGTAAATATAATTCTCGTCACTAGGGAATTTGTTGTTCTCAGCAGTTGATTGGTTTAAAAATAATAACGTCGTAATTAGAACTCATGACGTCATAAACAAAACACCTTCCTTTACCGCGAATTCAAGTCATAAACGTAAAATTAGGTAGGAAAATTTGTAATTCATTTCGCAAATTTACTACTTTTTAAAATTAGAGAAATAAAATCTTACATTAGTACCCTTGGATTATCGGATTTCTCCAATCTCGATAGTTAAATAATGGAAATTTACATTAAAATTCCATGATTTAACTATCTCGAACAGAGAAATCCGATCTTACCAATGTAAGATCCTATATGTCTCGCCTTTCCACTTGTGATAGATACTATTTATCTCAACCCGTGGGTGAGATAAGAATTTCACTGGGGTTCAGCGAGAAAAATCATAAAATATATGCTTCAGTTGTGTTGGTTTACTATGCGTCTTTAAACATTAATACGAAAACAACATATCTGAGCTTCCATGAACCACAGGAATTTGACCCCATATCATTTGGGTCGAAATATGGCCAGACAACGAAAAAAAAGTATTGTCGCGAACGAAGTGAGCGAAGGAGTCTAACGCAAAAGTAAACAATTCCTACCCCCCTACCTTTGTTGTTTGCTTTGAGAATTTGCACTGACAACATGATTGTAGGTGTTCTACTTACTCACGGACATTTATTCTTTAAGATTATGACATCGATTCCTTTAATATATCCATATTTTTGCAACCGCGAAACTTTTTCTTAGACTGAAACACTTTCTTTACTTCAGGGAATCGTCCGTGGACATTGGTTCCGAAGTAAATGACAAAAAATTAATGGGATAAAACGGTAAAAATAAAACTTTGCTTTGTATGTAAATGAAATAATATTTAAATCCTAATTTTAATTATTTTTTGTAAAATTGAGTTTTAATCGAATTGTTTACATTTCTAGCACATCTGCTGATAAAGGGATATAACCCAATGACGTCAGCCATGTGCTCTTCGGTTTTGCAATTTCCGGATAATTTTTCTCTGGTTCCGACTTCGCGTTTAACTTTTTGTCATTTACTGCGGAACCAAAGTCCATGGACGATTCCCTGAAGTAAAGAAAGTGTTTCAGTCTAAGAAAAAGTTTCTCGGTTGCAAAAATATGGATATATTAAAGGAATATATTTCGACCCAAATGATATGGGGTCAAATTCCTGTGCATGAACCGAACTGCAAACTCGCTTATTCCCGTCTCGCAACAGCGCTGGATTTTTTTTAACGAAATTCTTTTTTAACGAAACCCACGGGTTGAGATAAAGATATTTCAACGGGCTAAAAATGTACCACGCTGTCTCATTAGTGAGAAAGATGAGATAAGAATTTAACGTTCTTTTTCCCGTAAAAAAGAGCCTCGTTTGAGACCAGAAATCTGATCACTCGGGTGTCTGATATTTTCCAGTCTTGCTCTCCAATCGGTGTTAGATCCTCTATGTCTCAACCAGTGGGTTACGAGTGAGATACGAATTTCACACTCCTTTTCTCGTGAAAATGTATTGTGACGTCAATTGTCGGTTTAGCATACTTGACCCATAAAATAATAAAATATTTGCTTTAGCTGAGTTGGTTTACCAGGCCAAGTTTGATAGCATAACAAATTAAAACAAACACGTTGACGCAAAAAATATGTATACTGGTGATTACATTCAGGGTTTACATTTGTTGACGTATTGCAACAGAACAGCACCGGAATTTTTAACGAATTGGTAAGAAAAAGATTCAAACACCAGTAGGAGGCCAAGACGGGAAAATCTCAGACACCGACGTGAAAGATTTTATTTGGCCTACATAGGCAGAGCCTCGTTGGAGACTAGAAATCTTTTCACTTGCTCCTTTCAGAGCTGGCTGCCTTCGATGAGATAGGGACGAGAAATTGCAGCTCGTTAGAAAATGTAAATAATCTTTAATTATAACCATCAATCGTAACCTACGTGATCTTGATATGTTATACGTTGAAATATATTGTGGAATTCACGTTATCCTATGTATAAATTCATTTAATTAATGTCAACAGACGACGAGCGATAAATGCTCTCAGTCTACTTCTCATCGATTGCTAATTTTCTTTTAAATAATACTAAAATCTATGTTTTCTCAATTGATCAGGTACACAAGAGCTAGAATTGTGTATATTGATTTTTACAAACGGCACAAAATTTTTACACGACTAGTGGTGTATGATAGCCTACTAACACACTTCAGTATTTTAAGACTCTTAACCTTAATTGACAAGGATTGCCAGTTTTCCTATCGAAGATCGGGGGTTTTCTCCGGGTACTCCTGCTTCCTCCCCCAATAAAAACTGGACGAATTCCCACTGGCACAGGGTAAACGTGACGTATATCAAATGTTTATTTCTAAGAACAGATTGAAATGACGTTTAAAGTCCTGCTTAATCCCTAGAAATCATAAAAAATATACCATTTCCATTGGGGCCTTAAACAATGCTCTAAGGAGATATTCTATGCATATGGTCCCATAAAATTAATTACATCATTAACACAGCACCAACATCATTTCTTAATTACGATTTATCAATTATAATCCATCGTATATGTATATATGCGGTTTTAGCATCGACGATACAAACTACAATTGCTTTGTATGTCCCTTATATATACTCTTCAAAAAAGAAACGCATAGTGGGTTTTTACATATTTTAATAAGTGACATTCAAATAAAAATTTTACAATTACAAATCAATATGCACTTTAAAATGTTTGTTGTATGCAAAGTAACAAAGTCATTGCCTGTACAAATCACAGTTCAAAGTCAGTTCCGGTGAACTGCAAGTAAGTAATGTGACCACCTTGGGAAGCCAACACTGCTCTACATTTCAGCGGCATTGATTCTATCAAAACACAAACATTATTAAGAGGTAATCTTCGCCAGTCCGCTTGCAACATCTGTCGATGTTGATCCAGGGTCGGCGGTGGTGGTTGGCGCTGGCGCACACGTTTGTCCAGTTGGTCCCATAGATATTCGATGAGGATTCAAATCCAGCGATTATATAAATTAAAACGTAGCTATGCTTTTGGTTTTTTTTTTAAAGTATATAACAAATAGAAATCAGATTTATTTGTGGGCTTAACTAGCTACCCGATGGAACTAACATTACTCTAAGTAGAACAGTTAGTAAATGTTTTGGCCATAGTAAAAAATACTAACACTTTTGTGATTTGCATACCATTCTAACATTGATCAACGTTTACCTAGCCCAGGAAATTAATAAATTTTTCATTCAACATTAACAAAATATGTGCCATATATATCCGTGACCGATTTTTTTCACTAGTTAGTCTTTATTTTAAGAAGCTCCCACTATATA
Organism: Limnoperna fortunei; assembly: GCA_944474755.1. Classification (NCBI taxonomy): domain Eukaryota; kingdom Metazoa; phylum Mollusca; class Bivalvia; order Mytilida; family Modiolidae; genus Limnoperna; species Limnoperna fortunei. The sequence continues at coordinate 71,948,915 of OX104111.1, forward strand.
TCACATGACGTTTTGTGGATTTTTATTTCTGAGAGTACATCAAGGTTATTTTTTGCATAGATGTTGTATCTCTTGTTGAAACTAATTGAAGGCAGTACTCAAAAAGAAAGTATTGTCTAATGGAAACTATAAAAACTGCTTAGTCAGCACTTTTTGCATCTTTTCTATATACACATATAAAAAAAACCACACAATCACACGAAAGTGCTCTCCTGTCTTAATTTCATTTTTACTTTCTCTCTGTACGGTCATCTTTACTTTTCGCAATGAATTAGACATATTCATGGGCATAAAATTAAATTGCGATAAAAAAAATAGGCCAAAAATTAGGTAAATTTTAAACCGTACTGATTAGTTTGAACTTTGGATCAAGTTCTCCCAAAGTTTTGATATCACAAGGAAACCTCTGGCTGAAAACTAGATTTGTCCCCGATTGCTAAATTAAGGGTCACAATTAATTAAATCAATAGGAACAAGTTCAAAGTTGTTTTAAATGTTAGTCCAAAATAAGCAAAAATGGTAATGTATTGTCTATAAAAGTGATTATTGTGCACATGATTTAACAAAACATGTTCAACAGATGGTTTGTAAAGGCATAATTAGGGTCAAAATATCCAACTTAAAAGAGAAAAAAATTGAAATTTGTTCATTTATTTGTACTTGTTTAATAGGTTTCTTGTCTAAAAGCACCATCTTTTTAATTTGAAGCAATATTGAAACAATTTAACGGACAATGTGGCATAGTTTAAAAGATGGAGTGGTCATCTAGTAAACGCCTCAAGATCTTAGTGTGTCAGCATAGATTGGGCTGGCCAATAGTATAATATAAGGCTAAGTGCATTTAAAAGGTATCTGTTATAAAACTCTTATACTATTTTCTTATTTGAAAGTGCAGGGGCAGTGATAAATATGCAAATTTTCATTCTGAAGATGTCTTCAAACACATGTTTTATACATATGCAATATTTCTCCTTAAGTATGGCTAAAGAATAGAAGAATTTTTCAAAAACTCTTTGAATACCAATATATCTTTTATTGATTTTAATTAAAATATGACCTATGAACTTAATGTAGAAATACTGTCTAAATTGGTTCTCTTGCACACTCGCTATAGGTATAACAGTAATACCAGGTTACCAGATTGTGTACCCTGCATTAAGTACAGAACTTAATACTACGTTGTGTTCTGATTTGGTCAATAGTGGTATATATGTGTACAATTTTTTAGCTGTAAGCTCCTGCATAAATAAAGTTTTTAAAAAGGGGTAAAACTTTTCTCAGATCTTGCAAGATAAAATTTTGGTGATTTTTTAAACAATGTAGTATTTTTACATTCACTGCATTAGAAATTGCATGTAAAAGTGGGAGCGTCTCAAAATGTTCTAACTAGCGAAAAAAGGAATGGTTATGGATATATATGGCATATATTTTTTTAATGGAAAATGAAAGTTTATTAATTTCCTAGTCCAGTTAAATGCTGTGGAATGTTAGAAAGGTATGCAAATCACAGAAATGTTAGTGCTTTCGACTATAGCCAAAACATTTACTACTGTTGTATTTTTAAATAAAGATGTTTAAATTAAAACACAAAAACGCCTAACTACATTATAATTCACACAATAGATTTGGTGATGAATTTTATTTATTTTTTTAAATTTTATTAAATGTATTTGATTAATTCTCATAATTAATAACCTTCACGCTACAGCTGTCATAATATACATTTCTATGATTTGTTGTTAATTTGACTGCAAATTTTGAATTTGACAATAAATGACAATTCTAAATTATTAAACACATCAACCTAGTAAACGTTATTGATTACAAATTTTCCTGGAATCGTGCTAGATAGAAGCCTGCTAAAAGTTAGAGTGAAAATAATCTAATACTATTTCCTGACTTATTTCCTTAAACAGATGTGGTACTAGGTACCAGTTATTACAAAATTTCATGCCGATTAAACCGCATTTCCGATTTCAACGTTCATGAATACCGGATCTTGTTCAAATAAGGGATAAAACGCCTCATTGTTGTCATAATGCATGAGCGAAATTGATAACAAGTTATTGAGACAAGAAAATTACCTAAACACTTATTTCTTCTTTTTAGCATGTAACATAAAACTGAAATCCACTATGGAAATTGATTGTTTGGATTTTTATATGTGAGTATACATTTCTTAGCTGCAATATCGTCCAGTTTTAATGGTAAAGGAAGCAAGATTATACAAGGCAAACCCCCTTATCTTTACAAATCCAATGCTGTCTTTATATAGATTTCAAAACGTTTATTTCATCTACAAATCACATCTGGCAATATTATACTGATAGTTTGTTAGAAAATTAAACTGGTTAGTTTTCTAGTAGCCCCAGAACTTTGACATGAATCAAACAGATTGTTTAATATTGTGTTCGACTGATTTGTTTTCGAGTTGAATGACGTCTAGAATTTGAAAATGAAGCATTAGGGATTCATTTGAGGATTCTCGCAACTTAAGTTTTGTGAATGTATATAGTGACGCGAATAATATTTTAATAACCTTCAATAAATTACAAAATACAAACAAAATTGCTTGCAATTGGGAAAGATTTTATTTGCACACTCACGACACGCAATAGTAACATAATTCAAGAACAAGAGCAAAATGTCAATGAACTCTTAGAAATAATACAAATGCGAATTAATTATTGAATCCGCATTACATTTATTATAGGGGGCCTCGATGGCAGAGTGGTTAAGGTAGTTAGTCAACTACTTTTGAAGATTTTCCATATTATCCATAAATCAAATATTGGCCAATCACATCGATGGAAATTATTTACTTAAGACAATCCCAGGGATTTGAGGAAAAATATAACTTCAGACGTTTTATGAAACTTTGCCACGACAATTCCAAATTTAGAAATAATTACAGTATCTGACATTATCAATTTCCTAGAAAAGTCTTCCTTCGAAAAAATAACAATAGATGAATTTCCTGTTAATTCTTTGCATCGGTTACTTTGTATCCGATAACGCACATTTAAGTAGCACTAAGTAAACATAATACTTTTTGCATGTTAGTTCAACATGACAATTAGTACTTAGAGAGTTGTTTCATGACTGGTTAACAATAATTTAAATACATTCTGACTGGAACAAGGCCGGTTTGCTTTTTATTCCTTGTTGTCTGTAAGTCGCACTACTTAAACAATGTAGACATCTTAACAACATTATAAAGGAATGGCCGACACTATAAACAAGAAGACTAAAAATGCTGAGAAAATAACACATTCAAAATTCCCATGATTCAACACCAGATCTTCTCGTGAGAGTACTTATAGTCATATTAGATGCAATAAAGACAGCTACAAATTTCCTTCTTTTGCCAAAAACGATTAAAGACTGGAAAAAATTACAAAAAATTCTCCAAATGATACTAATAAATAGCTTATAAGTATTTCGCAACCAGACATATTTGCCAGAAAATTGTCAATAAGTTTGTTTTTTTCTGCTCAAAAAGAAAGGAAGAAGATCGGACTGGCTTCTATTGTTCTAGTTCCATTAATAAAACCTCTCATTTCATGTTTATTTTCAACATTTTTTATCGTTTATTACTGATATTTTATGTTTTTAGTGAAATGCGAGGTTTGATCTTTAAACTCCTTTTCCCGTGCGCAAATTCCACAAGAAAGTCGTGGGAAATGTTTTATATGAAAAAGTTTGTACACACATGCAAGCTACGCTAAACTTAAAGAAAAATGTCTTAATTTTCTAAAAATTATATCGAGGATGTTTAAAGTCCTGTTTGAAGCTTTATTTGAGATACCCCTTCACTCCCATTACATGGAATGGCTGACACCATTTAAATCTATCTTATGGATTTGTTTTTTGTTTTTAACGAAACGAATATTTCATTTGTTACCATTACTACGACAAATTGTATTCGTTCCGCCATTAAATGTAACTTGATTCCATAATTTTAATTTACCGTTAAATTCAAAGTGTCAACCAGCAAAATTTCGCCTCGATATTTCAAGCATGGATTACTTAAGTGAACATAGTTGTATTTATTGAAAACAGGTATAGTCTTTGTGTTTATGTTAGTTTCATTTTATTTCACATGCTAAAATATACAAAACGTCTGAACAAATTTTGCTCCGAGAAAATTCAACTGACAGATAAAACCTCACATTTCAAATAATAATAACAAATCTAAAAGACAGATGAAGATGCTAAATATAAACGTGAAATGGGAGGTTTTGTGTTATAGAACTACTATTGTTCATTTGGTGTAATTCTACATTTCGTGTAATTTAGGTCAAAAAATACTTAGCTACAATAATGTAGCTCCTTTTAATTTTTTTTATTTTGGCGGAGCTACAAAGCTGTCCCATTGAACGTAATTTAGAGCAAAAACATCCTTGAGGTTTATATATATTTCCGCTAATAAACTGCTGTTTTTGTTTAATAGAAAGCATCGCAGATGTGAACGATTACATGCCTGTGTGTAAAAAAAAAGTCAAAACAAACCCATTTCAGATGGTAGCTGAGATATCCGTAAAAAATATTGTAGAAGAGCATTAAAATTAATTTAAAAGTAAACAAAAAGATTGATATCAATAAAAATTAAATTTTTATCAATCAATAAAACGCTGTTGACATTTTGTCACGTCACCAACACAAATAGAGAAAGACGTCACGTCACCAACTGGATTGTGAGGCTCTGTTACGGTGCTCTGAAGTAACGCCATGAACCATAAAATGTGCGATGATCGCATTTAGGCTGTGTCTATATTATTTTTTCCCCATTTTTTCGTCTTCCTTTGAAAAAATACTGACCCTACTGCATAAGTTTGAAATCGTACAGGTAAAATTGGTATTCCGAATAGTTCAATGAATACAAAGAATGCTATATTTTTACTAAATCGATTAATTATGCACTTCGGGAATTTAAATGTTGTCAAGAATGCCATGATTACGAATAAAGTGATAATACTAATGTATTATATGTTGCAGAGACATCAATTTAACAGCAGAGGCATACACAAGTATGTAGCGTCCAGGGAGACAGTTAAATAGCGGATAATATGCATAAAACCACAGGGTGTGAATCACTCTCGTGCTGCTGCATTACGAGTAATGGGACTTCTTTTATTGTAGCTCCGCCTAGATAAAAAAATTAAAAGTTCTACATTATTGTAGCTAGAAAACACTAAACGGAAATATTTCTGAATGTAATTAGGTAACGTGTTTTTTTTTCATATGTGCTATGTCACATTTATACGGAAGCTTATTCGGTGGACTTTGTTGGGAAATTTTTTTTATTGCGTTTAAACGCAATCTTTTTGCGAATAAACGCATTTATTGCGAATAATGGCAATCTATTGCGTTTTAACGCAAAACTAATTGCGAATAAACGCAAAAGTATACGACAATGGGGATGAGATAAGGAGAAAAGGAGGCGCGATTAAGATGTGTGACAGAGGGTGCGCGTTAGAGATGCGTGATATGGAATCAACACCCTATACTGTTTTAGTACTAAATATATACTGAATATTACATGTCAAAAACTATATCACAAGCTGTATCAACCCTAGAACCCTATATCACCCAAAGGGTGACACGAGGGATGATATAGTTCGAGATATCGGCATGGTGTGTTCATTATATCATAATTCTATTCATGCTGTAATTTATTTATATTAAGTGCTTTGACATTTAAAACACTTAAATGGCGTCTTCTCAGATAATTTATACATCGATATTTCCTCTGAGCGGACTACTTTCAGTATCCAATGTAAACAAGATGGCGTCCTCCTAGCGTATCGTCAGGGAGAGGGGGGCAATGTTTTCTCTGCCCCAATGATTTCCAATTAAATCGATTGAGATTTCAAACAAAATATAATATAAATACAATTTAGCGTTTCATTTTGTTTTTTTTTCCTATCAATATTCTACAGAACCGCGATTCCTTTGGTACTATGTTTTGCATATCCCTACGCTTTCCGGCCTAGGTACGTTTTGAGGTCTAGATGGTTGTCTGTAACTGTTTTTGCCGTTTTAAAAATCGCAGCGATCAATTCACAGAATTATAAGGATTAAACACTGTGTTTTAGGAAATTATCAAAGTGTAAACTCCGGCGACTCCCTCACAAACTTGACATAAAGTCCTTCGGACTTTATTTAGTTTGTGAGTGAGTCGCCGGAGTTTACACATTGATAATTTCCTAAAACCCACTGTTTAATCCTATAATATTTCAATATATCATACTAAGATATATCCACACAATATTGAGGTAAATGTATGCAATATAGAATCATAGTGCGATATAGAGGCATGGTTTTAATATAGAATAATTCTATTCATGCTGTAATTTATTTATATTAAGTGCTTTGATTGGATAAAAACACGATATTTCCTCTGAGCGGTCTACTTTCAGTATTCAATGTAAACAAGATGGCGTCCTCCTAGCGCATCGTCAGGGAGAGGGGACAATGTTTTGTCTGCCGCAATGATTTCCAATTTAATCGATTAAGATTTCAAATAAAATATAATATAAAAACAATTTTCTATCAATATCTACTATGTTTTGCATATCCCTACGCTTTAGCCTAGGGGTACGTTTTGAGGTCTAGATGGGTTTCGGTAACTGTTTATTTCTGTTTTAAAAATCGCAACGATTATTTCAAATAATTATAATGATTAAACACTGGGTTTTAGGAAATTATCAATGTGTTAACTCCGGCGATTCCCTCACAAACTTGACATAAAGTCCTTAGGAAGGACTTTCATGATGTGTTTGTGAGTGAGTTGGTCTTGTTGATATACCGATAAATCCATTGAAAACGGTGTTTAATCCTTATAATTCTTTAAAATTGCATTAAGAAATTAATTTATCTAACGTGTTTCTCAACTACATATTTCTTGTGTATTTGGTAGCGGGATTGACTGAACGTATGAATATTTTTTTTTTATGTACGATTATTTCCATAAACCATTTTCTGATTTTAAAAAACACAATTAAGTTTTACATCAATCTATAACCTTATTTTCTGTATCGAACACAAGGAAAGTTTTAAATTTAACAAATCATTAATGATAATTCATCAAACAAATAATTTGTAAGTTGATCGCTACTTTCATTATTGAAAGCCGCCATCTTTGTTTACGTTGGTTACGGTAAGAATAGTTCGGTCAACGTCATTTATCCAAAAATAAATTAAGTCAACTTCATTTATAAGAAAATAAATTTCGTTGAAAACCTCTACCGGAAGTAATCTCAACCAATGAAATAGCTGCGAAAACGTAGCTCTGATCATCGCTCTTTTATTTATTAATTTTTTTTTTTGCGAAAAAAATAAATAAATAAAAGAGCGACCATCAGAGCTACGTTTTCGCAGCTACCAATGAAATAAACGTATTTCTAAATATGCAAATCATATTAGAATTATAAATATATACAACTATAAATACACATATATGTTTTGTTATACATATATTTGTTTTTCCAGACCCATTTATTTATCTTTCTCCTTGTATCATATCACACCACCATTATCGTATACTTTGCATTTACTCGCAATAATTGATGCGTTAGTTCGCAATAATTATTGCATTTAAGCGCAATTAGTTTGTTCGTTTAATCACAATAAGTATTGCGTTTATTCGCAATTATCGCATTTAAGCGCAATGATTGCGTTTAACCTAATGTTTTGCGTTTGAACGCTATAAAAATTCTAACCAAGCATCAAGAATAGATTTTTTGAACGTGGAAGTGATATTTGTAGAATAAGATTTGCTCCGGAAGAATTTTTTTTATGTGTGAAAATTGTTGACTCACGTGTAAAGGCAAATACAAGATCGGTAACTGCTGCGCTTTCGACCAGAAAACCTGAAATGATCGCGCAAATTATAGTTTGCATGCAGTAACAGTCAACCGCATTTGAACACTTAAAAGAAATTGCGTTCTTAATATTGACTGTTACAATATCGCTAGTCGAATTTAATTACTTTTCTGTGTGTTGACGGGAATTGGACACAATTAATGTAAACTAACTGCTGTAACAAAGTTTGTTTTAAATGCATTTGACATGTTTTAAAAATTGGATTGCAATGAAGAGCCCATTAAAGTTAACAAAAAGATAATACAGAATTAGTTTATTTTCTTGTCGACTTTTATTGACATTTAGCGTGTGCGGATAAAAAATCATAATGACAGCTCACAAGACTTAATTGAATAAAGCAAAGTGTTTTGAAAATCTGAACACAGAATGTTTCTGTAATAATATGCAGCTCATTTATTGCCTCTGCATTTATGCTTTTATCTCATTTTACATTTTGAAAATCAACATTAAAATTTGTCGAGTGATTCATTTCCGATTCCCATAATATGCAATGTCATTTATGTGATCGGTGGAAGTTGCAGATTGAATAAAAGACGGAAACTTTAACTTCAGTGTTTACTATTTATTGGATTTATTCAATACACATTACCAAAAGTTATTGCTGTGGTTTAAATGTTGTTTATAAAATTAACAGTTTCAACAAACTCCTAGTAATTCTATGAGAATTTTAAAGTCGATTGTGACGAACATGTAACACCAATGAATATGTAGTTAAAGCTATGAATATAAAACGTAATATCCATTTCCAAGTTCTAATGTGTCTTATATTTGGCTGAAACATTAAAATTGAAACAATTATCAGGATATGAATAATAGAAGACAACACGCAGAATGTTTTAGAAAAGTACATTAAAGGCATAGAGTCTAATAAATACTGTAGAAAATGTTGTTGTCGCAATTTGTTGGTGAAGTAATAACATCAAATCTGGCAATTTCAGATAACTAGTAAATGACAAAATAACAGTTCGTCTGCTTTGTTCCGTTAAAATTTTATAAGCAGATATTGATTTTAAACTTTTAATGAACATAAACTTCAAAGATATCCCATTACACTAGACATCAGTACGGAGCATTTAAGAGGCATCAACAATAACACCAGACACCGTTACTTTTGCGATCTTGTTAATATAAAATCTTCCACGTGCCCCTCCCGTTTTCAATTGACCAGACAGGAAGACGTTCACTATATATTTTAGTTACAAATGTGAACAAATAATGTAACGTTAATGAGTGATTTGAGAATTTGAACAACAGGTCGAATGAAGCTGTTCTACTAAAAGGAAATACATTCTTTTTCTTATTAAACAATTTTCTTTCATTAAACGATGAAATTTCAGTCTAAAAACTTGAAAATCTGCTCAGAAAACATTTATTTATTGGTTGTAATCGTGCTGTTTCTTACTCTTTTGACAACAGAAAAAGAAATTTCATTTCTTCGTGTTATAAGCCAAAAAAAATAAAAGGACAATGATGAACTTTATAAACAAAATATGAAGAACAAACTGACAGCACATTTTGTCTGCCAATGGAAAAGTATATATTAGCCCGAAGACATATTAATGATGGAACAGGAAATCTTGACATAAGAACATTTCCTTTTATGCCAAAAAACCCATTTGTGTTTAGTTGCTTAGTTTTCTAGTTAAGTTACATTTTGTAATACAGACATTTTTCAAATAATTGTTACTGCTATGAAGTTACTATGTACATCATTGTGTCTTTAAAAAACAAAGAAAAAAGTGCAGGAACTTAACATGTAAAAATAAGAATTTGTACGACGGCTTATTCGTGCCAAACAACAAATAGAGAAAAAATTCTTATTTCGTTTGAACAGTTTATTAAATCGTTTCAACAGTTTATTAAATCGTTACAACGATTTATTCAATCGTTTGAACAGTTTATTAAATCGTTTCAACGAATTTATTAAATCGTTACAACGATTTTTACAACGATTTGTACAACGATTTATTAAATCGTTTCAACGATTTATTAATTCGTTTGAACGGTTTATTAAATAAACCGTTCAAACGATTTTATAAACCGTTCAAACGATTAATAGACCGTTGAATGGTTTATTAAATCGTTTCAACGAATTATTTAATCGTTTCCACGATTTATTTAATCGTTTCCACGATTTAATAAACCGTTCAAACGATTTAATGAATCGTTGTAACGATTTAATAAACTTTATAAACGATTCAATAAACCGTTCAAACGATTTAATAAATTGTTGTAACGATTTAATAAACTGATTTAATAAACCGTTGAAACGATTTAATAAATCGTTGTAACGATTTAATAAATAGTTATAACGATTTAATAAACCATTCAAACGGTTTAATAAATGGTTGAAACGGTTTTATAAATCGTTGAAACGATTTAAGTAAAATTTCAAACGAATAAGAATTTTTTTATTTGTTGTTTGGCACGAATAAGCCGTCGTAAATTTGCAACAGTGAATTAAAAAACGACGAAATTAAGTATTTTAATATTTTGTGTGCAGTTATGATGAAAATGCCAAATATTGTATGAACTATTTTTAAAATCATAAAATCATAAGTTGGTGAGTGTCAGGTCTTCTTGAAGGTTGTACATTTTTACATTTGAATATTTAAATAAGTAAAAAAAGAAGATCATTCTCGAATGATTATCTTGTCATGGCGTGACATCTTAAATAGCTGTATAATCAGGCATATTCCATTTAGATGTTTCTACAAATAGACCAGCCTAATACTATATTGTTTAGAATGCGACATACTGAGAGCAACTGATTTACTATTATAAAAATAAATGCTTATCAATTGCAATACCGTTGTATATTACAAAAAAAACCGATTCATTTATCAATCTTATCAAAATAAATGATTATCAAATTTTAATACAGTTGTATATTACCAAAAAACGATTCATTTCATTCAACTTTATTAAATTTTAAATATTTATAGCATATTAACAAGCTGGAAAAAAAAACATGCAATATTTAAGCCTAGTGTAGAAAACCTTTGTCAATAACGTCATATACAGCTGTATTATCGTTATTAATTTCTTTTATTTAGAATTCACAAGCATCAACTAATGTTTCAAGCACCCATTTGTTTCTTTCAGCTGCTATGTACGGTGGAGATTTTCCCAGAAATTGCATTACCACCAACAATCAGAACAGAAGCTATCAACAGTGGAAAGGTATTTTTCAACAAACACACTCAATCAGAACTGCTGTCTGAGATTTGATTTCAGACCTGTTTAAACCTCGCTACAAACCACATTTGTATTCCATTGTATTGTTCTCGTGCTGTAATGTGTAGTTTATAGCATGTTAGTGGGGGTTTTATGTCCTGATTGGGGATCCCGTTAACCCGCTACGTTCTTGTTTCATGAAGTGGTAGCAAAGCCAGAAAGCGACCGGATGCGGGTTCCTACTATGCATTTCTAATTCGTTAGGTAGCTCGTTAGCCAGTTCAACCCTGCCACATTTCTACTTGATTAGAGATCCCGTAAACCGGTTCAATCATGCCATGG